>JAGFPH010003852.1:42283-92811 GCA_018207615.1 Philaenus spumarius | reverse complement strand
GGTCAGCTGATTTCAAGCTTAAAACAATTCTAACCTTTAAGACAAATTATGTATGTTTAATACTTACAAAATAAATTTAAACGAGCAAATTAAATGGAAACATTTATAGGAGACAGCTGATGGAAATATTATAGGAAACAGCTGATGTTTGTCATATGTATCCTATTGATTTTAAATTACATAACCCCAATGTTAAAAATTTTCAATTTTCAAATGAGTTTTTCAGAAAAATACGAGTTTTCCTGAGGTAGTGGTTTTCACCAATCGATTTTTTAGTCCCAAAAGCCTCTAATCCCAAAGTTTCAGCAAAATCCTTCCGCTGGATCTCGAGATTGCTCGTACAAACACACAAACAAACAAACAGACATTGCTCGTATTAGAGTATAGGATTATGTAACAACTGTACAAGGCAAATTGGTGTTTAGTGAACATTTTGTATGATATTTATTTCAGTAAATGTCTCATGACTCAGTTATTTATTATCCGATTGTAGCAAATAAAGTATGATTTTGTTCGTCTTAAAATTCTACATTTTTTATTACTGGTAACATTTTTTTAATAAAAATTACAGTTTTCGTGAAATTTAACATCAAAGATTTTAATTGGCCGCCATCTTGAAACTGTTTAAGATATTGTAATTTTGTACACTTGTTTGAACTACCAAGGTTCACGTTCGTGCCAAATTTGAAGTATCTATCTAAAATAGTATTCGAGTTGTAAAATAATTTGTAAAAAACACAAACAGACGGACAGACAGAAAACTAGGCATGTCAGACCCATATTTATATGACGTTTTTCATCGTCTTGACCTAAGAACAAATACACAAAATTTTTCCAGGGAGTTTGTAAACACCCTGTATATATTGTGATCGGCTTACAAGAGGCCCAGAACTTGAATGTACTATTTTTATACTATTTTGTGTTGTCATTGAATAGGCTCGGGTGATTTATTAAAAATAAATAAATGGCTTTGTGATTAACTTCAGTTCATCTTATGCATCATCAAAATGTATAACATATATTGAAAGTGATACAACATTTTCATCCATTAACTCTTCTCAAAATCTTTGGACTGGACTATCTCTTTCTTTGTAATAATATCATATCCTTATATTATTAATTAGTTATTTATATCAGGGGAGCATTTTTACTTTCTCACTATACTATAGTATAGAGAAATTATAGTGATCGCAAAAAATCGATGTTGAAATTTTTGTGGAAATATCCGTTTTGCGACCCCCTGAGTCCAAAAAAGTGGTTTTTATAAAATGTCTGTCTGTATGTATACAAAGCTAGAGCGAAAACTATTCGATCGATTTCAAACAAATTTAAACCAGACATGTCAATTAGTATAATTATGGTACTTACGTCCGTCTTGTGACTTACTGTAACTTAATAAAGTTACGCGTTTCGGAAACTATGTTCCATCTTCAGAAAATTCAAGTAGGCCTGTATGGATGCACGAAAAACCGGTTTTGAAAATTTTTGAAAATCCACCCCCTTTTTGGCAAAAAACCCCCAAAAAATCAGTTACTATATTTTTAATAAAAAAACGGCTCTAAGGATTTTCATAAAATTTTTTTTATTTGTAGCCTTTAATGTCCCTAGCATAAGCAAAAGCATCTTTCTAAACATTCTCGCTTAGCTAATAATAATAATAATAATAACTGCTTTTTGGGGGTTTTTTGCCATAAAGGGGGTTGTTTTTCAAAAAACTGTTTTCTTGCATTTATACAATCCTAATTGACGTATTTGGTGCAAATTTGTTCGAAATCGATCGAATAATTTTCTCTCTAGATAATAATAATAATATTTATTAGTTAATGCTTTTCTTTACCTTGAAGAAAACTCCCGAGTGTACAGTATGATTTTAATGAGAAGGCCTGACTCAAGCCGCAAAATCGTTGAAACATTCATTCGTAATAACGTGTTTCGAATTCTATTTATAAATGAATATTCTGGGAAACTACTTTAAGTTATAAAGAAGGCTTTATATTTTTTACGTGTTAGCTTATAATATGGAAATTATTGCTTAAAACTCCCAAAAAATGCATTAAAAATAATTGATATTGACTCAATTAAACTGTTGATTAAAAGGAGTTGCCGAAGATTTTTTTCAATTATGAGATATAAGACAAAAGCACAAAGCTTTTAAGAACAATTTAAGATGTTTCACAACTTTTTAGGTTGAAAAACGGCGTCCGAAACACGTTGGTACGAAGTGCATATTTTTGCTGTTTTACGCAAGGTATAGAAGACCCTTAATCTCCTACTAATAATAAATCACCTCTCCTACCCAACCTACAATTAATTATGTAGTCGCAGTGAATCTGTTTAATAATTTAAATATGTTTGTGGGAAAGTATGTGCCAGTCCCTGGTACCGTTTATATTATTTTAAATTAGCACTTTTGTCTCAACTACATAAATACAAATCTTAACAAACCAGGCCTAAATGCAATCGTAGTTTCCTCATCGTTTCGCATTGATTCGATCATTTTTATTTTTGCCGGAGAATTTTAAATGAATGAATCTTTTACTCGTACAGAATAGTCTTTTACTCGATCTTTTAACATTATCTAGTCAAAGCAGAGATACAATAAAAACCGACGATGCAGTTCGCAAATTATACGCTACAATTAAAATAAACCCCAAAGTATTGACGATGAAATTGACAAGACAAAGTAAAGGACAGGGGAAATAATTGAATCGACAATCCCGATAAAGCCTTTAGAAACGTAACCGTCTTTGTAAATTGCTTTCAAAATTAGTAATTCTAAACTTCCTCCCGTCCGGGGGGGATAAAGATAAACTTCCTGCCAACGCAATGCTTCTAAATAATATCGATTGACGACGAAGAAATTGAGTTTCCTTTTTGCACTAAAACCTGTCGTAAAGTGAATCGGATGAAAAAATAAATACCCAATAAAAACAAGAAATATCGTATCTCTCGGAAAGATTGAACACTCGAGTGAAGCTTCGATAACTTTATTTCTCCGGTGAATTTGTTTAGGAGAGTACAACAACTGTTGACATACTTTGCGAAGAAGTGAAAGATTGAATCGTTACTTTTTCCTCTTGTGCAGATTGTTTCCACGGATTGCATACACGCAAAAACAAAGCTCTTTTAATAGTCCGGCTAGAGCTATTTATAAGCACAGCTATGGTCACGGTTGAATGGGTTTCATGGTGCTTCGTCCGCATAATTACGGCGTGACCCTTGGTTGCAATAAAGTAAACCTAGTTGGCTCCAGTCTGGGCACGTGGGGGCAACTTAATCTCACCGTTCTAGTAGCGGGAAAGATATTATATTAATTTTATCATTATGTAATAAAGGTAAATTGCAATTAAATGTATAAATGCCCTATCTTGTAGGCGGATATTTAAAATAACTGTAATTGGTTTTCAATGCGACTATGGTAAAACATGTACCTTTATCTCATTATCTTAGTTACAAGAACAATTATATCCCAGCTGTAATACAAATGTATACTTAAATTTAAATGTAAAATAAGTTTTAGTTACTAGACAGTTATAGATTTTTACCAATGATCTTTATTATTTTCAAACGTGATAGTTTTACGTTGCGTTTGTTATCATTGTTGCTTTGCTTTTGTTGTTTATAAATAAATAATTGTTAGAAAGGTTTGGAAGAAGAACACCAAATATGGGAAAGAAATAGAAAATGTAATTAGGAGTAAATACTGTTAACCTTTTCGTCAGTTTATGCTGTTAAATATGTGTATAGAAATTAAACTAAGTATACGAGTGTAGGCAAAAGTAATGTGTACAGAATATTACGTTTACCAAATAAATACACAATTATTTGTTATTTTTAAAACTTAAATTGCATATTTTAAAGACATTTGTCTACTATAAAGATGTAAAAATAATATAGGCCTATACGGTAATACCGTAATAAAAAAAAAATTTTTGTTTATTTTTGTTGAATTCAACTAGGCTACTTATCAGATTTTGATGAACGTTTTACGGGTTAAGCATTGTTAACGTTTTGAAACCCGTTGGGATAGAAAAATGTCTGTGTAGATTATGTTAGTAAATGGTTAAAGCCAAACCAAAACAGTAAGTTGAGGACATTTAGTAATATTCGATTCAGCATGTGTTCTTATAACAGAACTATTAACATTTTCTTACAATAAAAGATTTTTCGCGTTAACATACTTACACGTAGTACGTCCTGAGAAATATAGAAATCAACCTATAAAAAAAGCAAATAATTGGATTATAAAGAGCTTGTTCACTAAGAACGGTGTCAATTTTACGGTGCCGCTAAGCACAAATTGGCACACGAAATATTAAATTTCTAGCCGTGTTTTTAATAGTAATAAATTTGGTATATTAAATATGTAATGCAAAAGATTCTCATTTTTAACAAGTAGAAATTCGAGTACTATAGTTAGTTTTCTTAAAAACCGTTCACCATCATATTTCAACTTCCTTATTTTACATAATTTTCAACACCTAACCGGTATTTCCTCTTTTTTTTTTTTTTGTAAACCGAGCGATTTTTAAATAATTTGGGACTAAAAATGTAAACATGAATATACAAAACCTTGACTAAATATGTTAAATTTTAAACAATTACGACATAAAAACAATTTATCTTTGTACGGCGGCTTTAAAGTAAATACCTCTTACATAAGATATTGTGAGAAATACTCTTCACCCGATACATTACTTATATATCCATTATATATACAATCCAATAATGGTTCATCTAACAAGACACCTCTGTGAAAAATACAGGAGCATTCATAAAAGGTGGACTATATAGTCTGCCTAGAGCCCTTCTTGTTAGTTGGCATGTTCGAAGCTTTTATTGCCTGTATTAAGGTTCAATATTATGCCTAATCAAATTTTGAAATAGTTTTGATTCGGAAATATTTAGGAAATTGTAATTGTTGGGTTAATAAACGGTCGAGTGCAACGCATCTCCGAAACTCTCTCAAATGCAGAGAGAGGCAAATGTGCTAAAGAAACTCAGTTCAAAATAATTATTTGAGATACACAGAAAGAGGTACAAAACAAGTTCCTCCACACTTGTTACGTTCTGGTTTGGGAATTTACGAATGATTGTGGAATGAATTTCACGAGTCTACATTTGCGTGAAATACAAATTATAAAACCGTTTCTCTTAGTAGGCGGCCAGTCATATAGTACATTAAAATCGCAAACTAACGGCTAGTTCTGATTTAATATGTTTTAAGGACCACTACCAGTAGTGTATATCCAAGTTTGCATCTTCGAAAGACCTGTGCCAACTTCGTAGCACGCGAAAAACCGCGAAATTTTCGCACTATTTTCAGTGTTTTCACTATATCTCCTAAACTATGTGTTTTTTCATAAAACATGTTATTTACGTTTTTAAAGTAGATTAAATTTGCTACAATTTGAGACCAGAACCAGCTCTGTAGCGCAGAGATCAGAACCATTACAGCCCTCCAAAAATGGCAATATGTTTGCAAAAAATTTAATTTTAAAATTTGGTCAACTTTCGACCCCGAAATCGGGGAAAAAGCTCATTTTAAGAGGTAAATCGCAGGAAAAGATGTTCTAGCGAACGTTATTAGCTTTAATTTAAGCACAAAACGACGTCTGTAGGTCTTCCTCACAATGCTTAAAAATAAAAAAAATGGGAAAACTGCATTATTCGCAAATTGGCTCTGTTGAGTTCTCACGATGTATTTTGAAAGGAAAACCATGTACAACAGCAAGAAATATATATTTGGTTTATTAATAATGAATTTACAATGTAATTAATTCAAAAGTTTTTTTTATATATCTATATGCATATTTACGAGAGATATTGTTGGGTTGGAATAGTTCATTTTGCCCGCTTTGTGGTGGTTCGAAATCTTCAGATTCAGCACAAAACGACGTCTGTAGGTCTAACAGTTTCCTCACAATGCTGAAAAATCCCCAAAATTTTAAAAACTTTATTTTTCGCAAATTGGTTCTCTTGAGTTTTTACGATGGTTTAGGGGTTATTTGACTAAAGCGCAAGTGAAATTCTTCAAATGTGCCTTTCGTTAGTTGAATGTGATTAAAAAAGAAAACTGCAGCCCCCCTTCGATTTTGCGATTTTAGTGATTTCTAGTGTACTATTTGATTGGTCTAAGACAGAAGAACTGACTCCGTTCGACATCCTTACATCTTCGGGAAGCTTTGCAGCTGTTGACCTCTAGGCCCTATCACTTCAAACACTCCGACATAGTCAATACTAACAGAGAGGGCTAAAAATTCACTGAAAAAGTGAAACAAATGCCATTTTAGTTTCACTTGATAATACAATACATACAAATGTATAACTTATTCATCTTTCACCGGCTTTCTCAAACAGTACAACATCAAGTGTAAAAGGAAATGGGTGTTGTTTCCCGTAGGCTGATGGTATGTTAATGTACAGTTTGGTTTACTTAAAGAGGTGTTAATAGGTAATATTTATTTAGACGTATTAGAATAGATAAATAATAGAAAGTACATCCTGTAATAAAGTAAACACTTTGCGTAGACTCTAATGTTTGATACATGTTGATAAATATTCATTTTACTGGGTCGTAGATGCAGAGAAAGTGTATTGATGCGGAGAGTAACTGTTTGTTCATTTTTACTGGTTCAAAGGTGAAGGGAATTCCTTTTAAAAATTATGTTAACCGTGAACGTGTGTTTTTCAAACTATTGTATAGAGTTTTAAATTAAAACATAATTTTAAACATTGTAATAGATATTTTTCGTTTATCTCTTCTGGTATAATTGACCGAGCGAAGCGAGGTGTCCGTTTTAACTCGACCGTTCGGCATTTCGTCTGTGTGTCTGTCTGTCCCACACATGATTGCGATTCTCATGATTGTTTGCATGAATGTCCCTTATTCCTAGGCCGAGCCATGTGTATATATGGGTTTTTCCATTTTTCATTTTTAAACCCTTAAATTAAATACAAATGGCGGCCTCACTGTTTCTCTCAGTGTAAGCTTTTTTCCAGAGCCAATTTGTGGCTTAACTGTAAGTCGAATTTAAAACTAATAGAATTTTGCTGTAGCAAATTTGATGTTCTATTTCAAAGCACGTCTATTTTAAAACTCAAAATGTAACCAAATCGTCTGTTGGATTTAATTTACAATTTTCCGTTTTTCTCGCGAAACAATAATTTTAAATCAATACAGATAGTTATTCGAGTTATAAATTTTCATCGAAATCGTTTCATCAGATTTAGAGGTCGTTTTAGAGGCGACAAATAAACAATGTTTGGCACCGTTTAGGTTGATGTTTTATCACAAAGGTTTGATGTGTGTGTTTACTTTTAACAACAATAAAGTATGATTAATAACTTCACTCACAAACCATTCAATGAGGGTCCCGTATCATTCCATTACAATACAAGTTATCGGTTTCCCTATTTGACGTGTTGCAAACCCGTATCTGTCTACAATCAGGACATACAATCGCTCTGATTATTTGACATTAATGTTGAATTAACAACGTCCCAACGTTTGAGCTAACTACCCGTATTTATACATGAAATTATGTAATAGCGTGAATTAAATGTATGACATTTTTTTAAAATAAATTCTACAATGCATATAAAAGTAAAGTCTTTTTGAGAAGTAAAAGTTATTTTAGATATATCATATAACTATTTACTAACATAGTATGGAAAACATATTACGATATAATAATATGTAAAACTGGATGAAAGCTCTAACTCCCTTTCTTCCTATAAACACATATTTTGCAATGTAAAATTAATTTGTAGTTAACCGTATAAGGATACTTATTACTCAAACCTAAGTCAATAATTTTAAATATCTAAATAGAGTTATCAAGTTTACGAGATAATAAACGGTACCAGGAACTGGCACATACTTTCTCACAAACATATTTAAATTATTAAACAGATTCACTGTTACTTCATAATTGTAGGTAGGGGTAGAAGAGGTGATATTAAAGTAGGAGATATTAAATAATAAATCAATATTATTAATTATCATTATTATTATCTAGAGAGAAAACTATTCGATCAATTTCGAACAAATTTGCACCAAACACGTCAATTAGGCCTGTATAGATGCACGAAAAAAGGTTTTGACAAATTTTGAAAACAACCCCGTTTATAGCAAAAAAACCCCAAAATCAGTTATTATTAGCTAAACGAGAATTTTTAGAAAAATGCGTTTTTTTTTTTGCATATGCTAGGGTAAATTAAGCGCTACAAATAAGCCAAATTTTATTAAAATCGTTAAAGCCGTTTTTTTATAAAAAAAATAAAAACTGATTTTTTGGGTGTTTTTTTTTCCAAAAAGATGGTCGTTTTTCAAAAATTTTCAAAACAGTTTTTCTTGCATCTATAGAGGCCTACTTGACATGTCCGGTGCAAATTTGTTGACACGAAAGAAGGTTATGACAAATTTTGAAAAACAACCCCCCTTTTCGGCCAAAAAACTAACAAAAATCAGATATTATTACTAGCTGAACTAGAATTTTTTAAAGATGCGGTTTTCTGCATATGGTAGGGTACATTAAAAGCTAGAAATAAGGCAAATTTTATCAAAATCGTTGGAACGGTTTTATTGTAAAAAAAAATAATAACGTATTTTTTTTTGTGTTTTAGACAAAAAGAGGGTGCTTTTTCAAAAATTTTCAAAACATTTTTTCGTGCAACCATACAGGCCTAATTGACATGTTTCTTGCAAATTTGTTCGAAATCGATCGAATAGTTTTCTCTCTAGACTTGTATACATACAGACATTTTGTAAAAATCACTTTTTTTAACTCAGGGTGTCCCAAAACGGATATTACCACAAACATCTTAACATCGAATTGTTTGCGATCACTATACTTTCTCTATACTATAGCATAGTGAGAAAGTAAAAGGGAAAATCTAAATAAGTAGATATTCTTTCAAAATACCAACAAATAAATTCATGGGGTATTAAATTTGCTTTTAAGTAATGTAAGTGTTATTAATTGCTTAGCAGATAAATTCATAATTCCCCCCATTTATCACTAATATTATATTGGGGGAGGGGGTGAAACAAGTGCACGTACTCATTCCACAAAAGTAGGGCTAGATCCCTTTCACCCAGGACGACGAACAAGCGAGTTATGCTCCACGGGATTAGTTCAAGAACAAATATGGAAATATTGTCGGCAAAACTAGGCCAGTACTCGAGAGAAAGGTTGCCCCGCGCCCGCGGCAACACGACGCTAATCTTTGCATACGACGTGCATTAATTACTGCACTAAACTTTAATTTACCGCTTGGCATTTTGAATTAGTGTCTTTAGAGATTTATTGCCGGTTATTATTAATGGAACGTTTTCTAACGTGTAGAATTGTAAACGTGTTATTTTGTGATTGATAAAGTAAATTTATGTTAAGTAGATAATCCTTGATTTGTGCAAATTCAACCATTTCAATTTGTGTAAAAACGCTGAACAGGGAGCTCTATGCTGCCTTAGAGTTGTGTTCATTCTCATTAGAAAGGCATGAATTGATTTAAGGCATGACCTTAAAGTATTAAATACTAATTCATATTTTATCTGTACATATTGTTAAAATATTTAATAAATAAAAGAGACTATCAATATAATCTTTCGCTGAAATGACTTTAACAAGTAAACTTTCAAATTTGATTTTAAATGTTAAATATTGTTTCCCTGAAGCTTTAAACCCGCGAAATAAAATTTGTTTTGTACAATCATCAGGTTACTCTTTATTAGCGAATTTCCATAGGAAAAATGAGCTATTGCAGTGGCCCTTACGGTAAGACCCAAGGTCGGGAGTAGCAAATGAGCACCGATCATGGTCCCCAGAACATGTTTTGGGGTGTCACTAAAAATCATAATATATATAATATATATATTACAACGAATATTCTTTTTTAGAGGAATTAAGTTGTAGAATAATTTGTTTTGGCCACAACTGCAACGCGTTATTTTTCACGCTGGCAGCGCCAATTCTACAATGAATCCCCTTTTTAGAAAATTCTTCGTTGGAGAATAAGTTATTTCCACCTACTGGAAGTCTTATAGGCAATCTCACTTTGTTTGGCCTAGGTGAAATAACTATGTGTCGAATATTCAGTTCACTGACTATTCTGACAAAAAACTTTACTTTATACTTCCAGTAATTTATTTTTAATTTTAGCTCAGTAAGAACACAAGTTAATAATTTTACTTTTTGTAAACCTCTGAAGAGTGAGTACACTGGAACTAACCTTGTAAATTGCTTATTTGTGCTTGCAATTATTTTATGAAATTTCACTTTATCAATTCTTAATCTAAAATTCATAAACTATTGGGATATTTGAATACTAGGTGTTTTTGTAAATAATAACCTTTTATAAAACAAAATAAAATTTTAATAATTTCTTTTTCTAATTTTAAACATAAAACAAAATTCTTGTATTTAATATTTTTCAAATAAAACCAAATAATAACTTTCTTCTCAAATAAAATAATAACTTTTTAAAACTATAAGGCAGAACTAATCTCTTAATTTATTATAGTTTATTTTAATATTTTACTACTCAATTGAATTTAATTTATACTTTAATGAAAATTTGAATTTACGATTTAATGGATTTACTTCTTTAATTAATTACAAATATTTCTTAATCTAACATCCTAAGTAACCCAGTATTTAAAATAAATTTATTTGAATTTACTTCAGGCAATTTAATGGGGACTAACGTATTTTACGCTTCTACCGACCTTTTCACACTTGTCCAGGCGTCGCGACGTTTGTGGTTATATCCGCGAACGCTGTCCAGTGATGACGAGCTACAGATGTTCTGCGTGCTGATAGAGTTGTCTTGTGGGTGAAGGTGGAGTCCTGTAGGGTTGTCTGGATGTATGATGGATGGCTTCTTAAAGATGGATGTGGTGATGCCGTGTCTGCTATCCCGGTTCGTCTATTCCCTCGTAGCTACAGTTGCATGTCCTAGTGGCCGCCTGGTGGTGTCCTGGAGTCCTGTCTGGAAGCTATACGAATCACTCCATGTATCAGCTGTCCTGTAGGCTATGTTTTTCTTCCAGAAAATCCCAAGTTAGGTCAACTTGTATAGACTAAGTTGCCACTGAAGTTCTTGTAGAGTTAATGCGGTGTCTATTGCTGCATCCCAGATGATAACCGCAATGCCGTATCTTCTTACTTGTTATAAAAATTTAAAGTTTGACGAAGAAAATACTCAGCTTCTAGCACGCTAAAGTATTTTATAAAAAACAAGTATCTGCTCTCGATGCGTTAACTTACATCGCAGAAAATATAATCTATGCGCGATGCGTTATATTACATCGAAAAAGTAATAAGGCTTATGCGCGATGCGTTATGTTACATCGAAAAAATAATAAGGCCTCGCGCGATGCGTTATATTACATCGCAGAAATAAAAAGGCTCTGGAGTTTCCCCGAGCAATCGTTTATATAAGGTTTTTCGGCACTATTTCATTGCCAACCTAAGCTTTCTACCACTGTATTTCCATAATGCTTTAAAATCCATTTTTTCGCCAATTTCAAACTTCTAGTCTACGTAACTTTTCATCCTGAATTTTATTATATTTTTCTCATAATTTTGTAACATGATTTAGCCTTTGTTTTAATTAAGTTTCTATTGTTTCTTTGAGTACGCCCCTTTTCGTAAACTGGTCACCCTGTTCTCCTTCCATCAGTCTCGTCTTTGGACCTCCCCTCTACTGTCTTGCGTTCTTATCTGGCTTCCCTCAGTTTTGTGCTATGGAAATCCGTTTTCCATGTAACTCTTCCAGGGTTTATCCGATTTTCCTGAAACTGACATCATTTTCCTCAGCTCGTTGTTACCTTTCCACACGAACTCGAGTGACGTTCGTACGACTCCTGGTTCGCGTACACGACCCGCGCGCGTTTTTCCGCGGCGATTTTTCCCGGAAAAGTCTTAATTTTACACTTCTTTCGGTTTTTCTTTTTCCACTTTTCTTGTCCATTGGTTTTCATTTACTAGCCGGATTCTCATCTCATTTCTTCTTCTGGTTGTCTTGCTGTGAGGTTAGGGACTTCAACGATTTTTCACAAACTAGGGTTTTACTTTACTCCCGAAACATATTTCAAATACTGGATTATTTTTACATAACTACTTCGTTTGCATACTATTTACTATTTTGAATTGTTAAAAGTTTGAGTTTAAATTTTCCATTAGCTGTGAAGGTGCAAATTCTATCACCTTTTCCCTTTTATAAATTTTCTAGTTTTTCTTTTACATTATGAATTACATTTATCAACACTAAAACTTGTTTTAGTTAGAATTTAAAAAACTTTATTTTTAACCTACTTTTTTATCCTTTAAACTTTATGAATTACCATTAACTTTTTTATATGACAAAATTTCGCTAAAACTTATTTCACCTTTATTTTAGGTCTTTTTAAGAAAAGCCTAAAAAACTTTTTCTTTTTTAAATTAGAGGAATTTTGAAAATTTTCTCATTCTTTGAAAGCTCGTATCTTACGTAACTTTATGATTTTTTAATATCTAATCTTGCAGTAAATACACCCGCGGTTAGCGTAATGCATTTCCCGAAGATTTTTATTTTTTATTCAAATCTTGGATTTTGGCTTCCCGTAGGAATCTTTTAAGTAATTTTTATAAGTTCCCAATCCTTTTCAGACAGGCAGGGTCCAAAAGTTTAATTCTACCCGATAACAGACCGCCCGCGTATACATGCTGATCTCGTGACCTACATTTGGCTTTAACTCCCGGCAAGTCCATATTATTCAAACTTACAAAATTAATTGCAAATTTAAACTCAAGACCTACAACGAGTTTTGTCCGTTGTAATATATATATATATATTTATATAGGCCTATGTGTTCCCACTCTATCGGCCGCGTTGTAAGTCGGATTTGGTTCAAATTTGGTACACATGTTGGTTGTCTACGTCGTTCAGACGAGTTCATTAGCAAAAAAATCCAACAGTCGGAAGCACGTTTTTTGACCGGAAGTAAATATTTATTTAGATTTTTTGTGAGAATGAATTTGTTTTTGTGTTTTTTCTACAAATATAAATGTAGGATGTTATTCAGCACATTTTGCTCTTTTACGCGACCTTATAGCACGCTTGGTTCCCCCAAAATCGATCTAAACGTAAAATACCACAGAAGTAACCGGTTCAAGGCCATGTGGTGGATTCTACCGTGGGGTTGGCGTGTGAAGCACGCAATGCTTTGTGTGTTGAAGATACTCCCAATACGGGGGTTGGCGTGCGAAGCACGCAATACTTTGTTTATTGAAGATAATCCCAATATGCGGAATGGCGTACGAAGCAAGCAATGCTTTGTGTATTGAAGATACTCCCAACATACGGAATGGGGCGAGCGAACCATTTTGCAGCTATTCAGCACCGTCGTGAGTAGACCTATTTCCCAAATTGTTGTTTGAAACCCTAAAACATAGGCCTATAAACTTAATTTTGGAAATTTTCTTAACTCGCGTCAGCGGTTCAGCTGCGTGGTCGAATTATTCTTTATTTTAAACTCCGTTTCATCTTAAACAATATATCTTTAATATTCATAATTTTATCAGCGGGTACAATCTGAAGCGATAACACTGACAGCACGCTCGACAAGATGGACGATATGCAAAGTGTCCGGCTCGCACGATCGTGCTAGTCCTGAAGGTAATTAATTTGTTCACGAAGTGTGAACCGCCTCCCTCTTGGTTCACGGATTCGCAGGCAAAGTTTAACTCATAGATTCAAACTTTTGTGTCGTCACCGTGTTGATTGAAATCTCCCCAACAATGGAACAATAGTTGCTTTATTCGAACAAAAGAGTCTGGATCCGAGTGCGACAATGCAGATTAGGTGCTCTTCTTTTCTTTTGTCTTTGTTTTGAGGTTTTTTTATCGACAAAAAGTATATTTGTCGCGTAACCTCAAAAGGACAACTTTCGTTCACGAAAGCATTGTAAAACCACGACTAGAAAAGCGAGAAGCTCAATTTGAACAAAGTAAAAACTTGGCTTATACCATTGTTTGGTAAGTAACGCCTTTTCATAAAATGTAATCAACCGTTTTTAGTTGCTGTTTTAATTTTAAGTTCAAATAAATTTACAATGTGAAAATACATAAACTATTCGTTTGTCTTCTGAACGATTAATTGGATTTGAAAGTGTAGGTCTATAAAATAGAAAAGCCATTTTTCTCTACACAATTTGCGATAGTCTACATCCGCAATGAAAACACATATACCGGGTGCCCAAAAAGTCTTCCCTTCACTTTGGAACAAGTACAAATAAATAAATGAGCTTTGGGGGATATTTATATGACAAAGGGAGATGAATTTTGGTGTAAACAGACCATTTCAACATTTACCCCAAAATGGGGGAGAGGGGGTTGGGTTGAGACGGCAAATTAAAGATATTAAAATACAACCCCCCATCAGGCGATGCCTCATTTTAAAGGGCTTGATAAAAGAAGAAGAATGGCACAAATTAGAGGTCTCTATCTTAACCCTATCGAAAATGGCGGCCAGTCAGAGTTGAAAACACAGTTGCAAATTTAAGAAATTTCGATAAGACTAAGATAGAGACCTCTAATTTGTGCCATTCTTCTTCTTTTATCAAGTCCTTTAAAATGAGGTATCGCTTGATGGGAGGTTGTATTTAAGATTTTTGAATTACCCCCCATTTTGGGGTAAGGGGTGGAATGGTCGGTTACTCCAAAATTCATCTCCCTGAGTCATATAGAGATACCTCGAAGCTAATTTATTTATTTCTACTTGTTCCAAAGTTAAGGGGGAGGGACTTTTTGGACACCTGTATTCTTAAGAATGTTATAAAATTCATAGCTCATTTCTTTAACGAACCTGGTTTAGCGATCAGAATAATTACTGTAAATGATTCAAAATTAAAAAAAAGAATATATTTATATTTTAAATTATTATTTGTGTTATGACAGATAACAGTAGTGAATTAAAATATTAGCGTTTATTTAGGTGATAAAGTAAGCTGTACCAAGTGTGCGTTAAAAACGTTAAAGCAGGTTTAAACTAGATTTTAAGAAATTCAATAGCAATTGATACTTGCACATTTACTTTAATACAAGCGATGATACAAAACTTAGGGCCTACTGTATATCCTAATTGTTAATATTACAGCCCATGAATAGTTTTATTACACAATTAATAAATGGTATCAGTTAACTGACACAAACTTTCTCCCAACTTACTGTAGTCAAAATAATATTTTTTTTAATCATTTATTTACTACTTTTTAGAACAAAACAAAAAAAATAATATTTTACGTCAATCGTATAAAAAAATTATTGTCCCAGGCGGGAATCGATCGCGCGACCTTTGAATTAGTGGCCGTGCTCGCTACAGTTGTGCTACCTCGTGCGGCCGTCGCCGCGATGCTAGATTGACAACATAAACTTGTTTATTTTTTAACATTTCCCCATAATTATAAAACGCCGAAGTTTTGATAAAAGCGGGTGGTGTCATTTTGTTTGGCATCTTAAGCACTATAAACACTGAAAATTTGATCAAAATCGTTAGAGCCGTTTTTGAGAAATTTGCATTTTTGTCGTTTTTTATGGGTTTTTAGGGGTAAATTACCCTTAAAAATTAAAAATTCCAAAAAATGAAAAAAATGCCTGGAGATATTAGGGTTTAGTACCTACATACCAAATTTCATGAAAATCGGACCAATAGTGTCCTCTCTGGTCGTGTATACATACTGACACACTGACAGACAGACACCACGTTAAAAACACTTTTTTGGGTTCAGGGAGGACCAAAACAAAAAATTCCACTAAAAATATTTTTGGGTTCAGGGAGCACCAACACAGATAATTGCACTAAACAACTTTTTGGGGTTCTGGGAGCACCAAAACAGATAATTCAACTGAAAATTCAAATTCGAACATTTTTACGAAAACAATACTTTCTCCATATACTACGTATAGGGTGGAGAAAGTAAAAATCACTCTTTTTACTTTCTCACTATACTATAGTATAGAGAAGGTATAGTGATCGCAAAAAAAAAACGATGTTGAGATTTTTGTGGAAATATCCGTTTTGGGGCCCCCTGAGTCCAAAAAAGTGGGTTTTACAAAATGTCTGTTCTGTATGTATGTCTGTATGTATACAAAGCTAGAGAGAAAACTATTCGATCGATTTCAACCAAATTTGCACCAGACATGTCAAGTAGGCTTGTATAGATTCACGAAAAAGGGTTTTGAAAAACAACCCCCTTTTTGTCAAAAAACCCCAAAAAAAATCGGTTATAATTTTTTTATAAAAAACGGCTCTAACGATTTTGATAAAATTTGGCTTATTTGTAGCCTTTAATATGCCCTACCATATGCAAAAAACCGCATCTTTCTAAAAATTCTCGTTTAGCTAATAATAATAACTGATTTTTTGGGGATTTTTGGCCATAAAGGGGGTTGTTTTTCAAAAATGTTCAAAACCTTTTTTCGTGCATCCATAAAGACCTAATTGACGCGTTTGGTGTAAATTTGTTCGAAATCGATCGAATAGTTTTCTCTCCAGATGATAATAATAATATTTATTAGTTAATCTCCAACTTTAATAAAAAATAACCTCTCCTATCCCATCCTACAAGTCACAGTGAATCTGTTTAATAATATTTAAATATGTTTTTGATAAAGTATGTGCCAGTTCCTGGTACCGTTTATTATTTAGTGCACTATTTAAATATTTTCTTTTATTAAGAATTGTCCCCAGTAAATATTTTGTTTTAAATCCTAAAAACATGGTTGTAGTATTTAACAGTATTTACGAATATATTTTTATACAAATTACAATTGAAGTTATTCATGGACGAACAATAGCATTAATTATTCAGTACACCGGTTTACAAGCTCGGATAGTCTGGAGTTCACATACACATAATGACTTCCAATTCGATGACTTTCATAAACGGAGTTTAGCTTCGCTCCCTGTGCAGAGGAAATTGGTGATAAAACGGGTAAAACTCCGTTATTGCTTCTATCGTCGTACATAGGTTCATTATAAAGTCGTAACTTATGTAGGTCAGTTGCTCGATGTTCGTACGACCTGATTAAACTCATAATGTTCCGCTTAGGCCTAAACGGTAATTAAATAATGCTGAAAGCGATAAACGTCAACGACTAATCTTATCTTAAAACGTAGAGTACATGATTTCCTTTGTAGATAATAGAACGTTTTTGTTTATGTAAAGGGGCCCGCATACGACTGCCCAACACACAATGCGCCAATAAAACTGCGCAGTGTTTCGGTATAAAGTAGAGTCTCTCGCGCAGACCGAAATTCTGCGTAAAAATCTGCCTGAACTGTGCAATTTACAGATAGTGCCAAGTAGCGTGAAGCGTCACTTGAGCATGCGCTGTAACGTCTTACCCTCTCCTACTCGAGTGTGAGTCTTCAGTACAGTCACTGGCAAAAAGTGTTGATATACAATCAACACGACTACACATAGCAGACATGAATTAGGTAGGGCAGGCGGCTCTGACTGTACTCCGCCGCGAGAGGGGAAATGTGGTGGGAGCCGGCGTAGGAGACTTGCACACTCCCTCTTCGCGCTCCATCCTAATTGGCGCTATCTGTACTCAGTTTATCTCTCGGACATGACGTCACACGGGATAAACTGATCGTGTGTGGGACCCTTAAGGATGCTTTAATACTATCCTAAACTGAAACCTTAGAATTATTTGTAATATTTTTTTTTTAAGTTTTTGTTTTTATTTATCAAGTTAAATATACTTGTGACAAATATTTTATGAAGCTACTTTAAGTATTGCGTAAATTATTTGACTTCAATCCAAAAATAAAGATATTTTTAATTAAAGTTTTTATTAAAGGCGCACCGCACCAAAACATTTTGCGGGCGGTGAATCGGATTTTACCGTCACGCATTTTTTCGTCACTCCTATTCCGTCAAGCTCTACTATATATAGTACACATGTGAATATAGGAGAGTAAATAGTTTACTTGGTAATACCTCTGAAAATTACATTGCGCTTCCTCATTTCGTAAGTGGTTTAAAAAACAGTTTACTTGGTAATACCTCTGAAATGGACCTTTTTATTTGTTAAAGAGACTTTATAAACACTGTGTACAATGCAAACACAGACAGGCCTACGCATACATACTTATCAACATAAACTTCATTACATAAAAAAATTCATTGCAATCAATTTACACACTCGTCTATCACGTGGAAAACTAGATCTGTTTCCCCCCCCCCCCCAGGTCGTAAATAACTTACCTGTCTCAATAAACCCACAAATCAATATCGAACTGTTATAAAGTAATGCCATCTATCCAACGATTCTCTAAATATCTGGATTTACTGTCATTCTAATTGAAATATACGATTCACGCGATATGAGGCTAACTTTTTGATCAATACATAACAACCGAGTATATTTAGTGACTCTGCGAAAATCCCATTTAAACAAACTACACTACACTCTATCACATTTTCGTAACACGCAGTAAATCTAGGACAGTTTATGTACAATAGCCGGTTTAATCTGATCCTGCTTTCGCCCAGGGTTACTCTTTGTCGGGAGGTTCGTTGGAGATAAGGTAATAAGAAATTTCGTTCCATCCTTGAAAAGATAAGAAGCGTTATGTCCCAAGCGGGACCCAGTTCTGCTGATGACTATCATATCTTGCAGCTTTCGTTTCCCTTGGTTTTCGGAATATACTGAATAGAAGGATACAATGGAGTGTATCCAAGAAGAAGTGCATACGAAGATCTAATTTTGTATAGATAAACTTTGTTAATAAACCTGCGTGATAAGAAATAAACTAGTAGAATATTCTCGTAACCTATTTTATTTTATATCTTTATAACCTAGTTTTAAACGATTGTTGTTTTTACTATACACAATGAATTTACTTCGTTCTTTTCCCTGTCCATATCATTAAAACTGTACACCATGTCACGATGGCCGTGGTTGTTAAGGCGTCTAAACTTTATCAATCGTCATGGCAACCATCAATGGAAAAGTTCCGGGTTCAATTCCCATTGAACCCTATAACTATTTTCGTAACCTATAATATTGTATACCTTTCTTTACAACCAAATTTCAAACAATGATTATTGAAATAAAAACTTTTACATGTGCACCGCGTCCAAAAAGTTTTCTGGTGATGAATCAGATTTTACCGTCACGTTCTATTCTGTCATGCATTATCCCTCACGCTCTACTATATATATAGTACACATGTGTACATAGCAGAGTATATACTTGGTAATTCCTCTGAAATTTACATTGTGCTTCCTCATTTCGTAAGTGGTTTAGAAAACATTATACTTGGTAATACCTCTGAAATGGACATTGTGCTTCCTCATTTCGTAATGTTTTAAAATAGTTTACTTGGTGATACCTCTGATAAGGACATTGTGCTCCTTCATAAATTTTGGAAGGAAGATAGCTCCTTTGGTAGCTGGTTTTTTATACGTATTGTGTTCCTATCTAGCTACCGGCGTTAGCTTTCCATGTGTTCTTTCACTCCCCAACCTAATAATATATCCTAAGTATGTCAATCATGGTAACTCTTACACGGGAACAATAATACAAAGTACCTCAAAGTAATAATAAGGAGCAAGTCCAACTTTTATGTTGTACAAACTACGCTTCTTATTTTCCACAGTTTTTTCATCAACGTATTGATAAATTCAGAACAAAGTTGAACTTTTAAGGAAACTCGACGGGTGCACGTTTTGTTGTAAAAACCGCCGGAATAAAAACAAAAGAAATACATTAAAGAAAAGAATAGCACCTACTGTGCGTGTCGCGCTCTTTTGTTCGAATAAAGCAACTATTGTGCTTTTGTAGGAAAAAGATTTCGATCGACTCAAGAGACGACGAAAATGTTGAATGCATAAATTGTTTTTTTGCCGTGAACCCTCGTATAACTTGCTAGGCAGTCCGCACTTCGTGAACAAATTAATTGCCTTCGGAAGAGTGCGCTCGTGCGGATCGGACACTTTGCATATCGTTCATCTCGATGAGCGTCTCGTCAGTTCTCTTACGCTGGATCGTAACGTCTGATAAACCCATGAATAATAAAGACGACCCGTTTGAGGTCAACGTGAATTTAAACGTGACGCCAACCTCGACACTGTACAGATCAAATGTTTTACATGGATTTAAATACGTGAAGATAACAATGTGTCATACTTTAGATTTACATTAGAGAGATGAATATTTATTTGGGAATACAAGAATAGTGACTGACGCATTTATAATAATTTTACTATGTCTTTATGTTAGCATTCTTTTGTCGAACATTTATGTAGGCTACCTACCTGAAACGGCAACCTGCATTTTGTGGGTGTGGATTAAGTCAACAGAAGCATAAACCTTAAACACAAACAACAGTAACTGCTAATTAAAACTATATTTAAAAATATAACCTTAAAATTGATTAAAAAGTTCTATAACCTAGTCTAAGGAGCCGAATCTCAGAAAAAGTGCTAACATATTTAAGAATCTTCTCTTATAAAATTAGTTAGTTTGTAATTATTTATTTATTACTGGTTTTGTTGACAAAAATATTTGTATAAAACATGTCATATAAATTAAGTATAAACAAGTATAAAATAACACATTTGATCAATACTCACAAAATACGATTAAACAACAATAAGAAAAATGTACAATAATTAACATAAATACACAAAATTTAAAAAATTTAAATCTGTAAGAATAAGTAAATAATTTAACAAGACAAAACAAATAGCAAAAAAGAGATCACATCTATATAATAATCTATACTAATATTATAAAGAGGTAAAGTTTTTTTTTCTGGCACTACTTACTGAACCTATTGAAAAAATAGTTTTACTAATAAAAAGCTACATTACCCCTGAGTAACATATGCTATAATTCATTTCGGTAAAAACCTTTTTTTATTTCAATATTTGTAAATTTAGTCGGAAAAATTTTTTAGGTTAGGCCTAGAATGATAAACCAACACATGTGTTTACATTTATCACCATAGTAACCAATTGAATAAAATAACAGATAATATTGTAGCTGTTTGCTTCAATATTTCCATTAACAGCTGATTTCAAAATTTGAAGCTATTATTTTTGTATTTTTAGCTTTTAGGTTAGGGTTTTAAAGTGTAGACCTGAGCCTTGCTGGTTCTTTTAACCATTATTAACTGCTGTTATAAAATATAAGAAATAATTTGGTTTGAACATTTAACATTATTTACCATCTTAGTTTAGAGGTTATTATTAATCCTACCCCTTTATTATAAATAAAACATAACATATGTTTTTAGAAGGTTCCATTGGGGTTGGCGTGCGGAGCACGCAGGGGTCTCCCCTAGTCTATCGTAAAGTAGTATCATGATGCACAAATTCTTCCACCGAGTAAAAGGATCCAGACAATAGAAATGTCTAAGACTGTTTTTAAAAATCCTGTAGTTTATTGAATTTCGAATGCTTTTATGAAAATTATTCATGAACTTTGCACCAGCTTGTGATGGAAGTTTACTGAATAAATTTAACCTGTGATGTCTGGCACGATACTCACAAGCTTGTCTGGTGCTGTAGTTGTGAATATCCATATTTTGGACATGATCAAACTTGAATTTAAAAAAAGCAACACTTCAAGTATGTAAATACATGGAAGTGTAAGTACTCCATAATTCTTGAAATAGTTTTTACAACTTTGTCTTTTATGTAGCCCTGCAATAAGCCTTAAGGCTCTTTTTTGCACTCTTTTCATGTTTTGAACTGATGAGTTTCCCCAAAGAAGAACTCCATAGTTCAAATAATGATACACTAGCCCATAATAGGCTGTTAAAAGTATCGATCTGCCACAGTATGGCTTCAAACTTCTCAGTACAAATATACCTGAGCTAATTTGTGCACTGATATTGCTAATGTGGTCATTCCAGTTCAACTTGTCACCAATTAGAAGACCCAAAAATTTTATTGATTGCACTTCTTCAAGTATACTCTCACCTAGCATGACACTTGGTGTCAGATTTGAGCCATGCTTTCTACTGAAGTTTGTGTACTTAGTTTTACATGGATTGATTGTTAAATAGTTTTCAGCAAAATACTGTCCAGTAGCATTGACTTGTATAAAAGCCTTCTGCTCCAATTGTTGAACAGAATCTCCTTGAAAGCATAGTGTTGTATCATCAGCAAATTGAATTATCAGATCCGCATGTACTGATGATGACATATCATTAATATAGAGTAAAAATAACAATGGGCCGAGAACTGATCCTTGCGGGACTCCTTGTCTCAGCTCAGTCTCTTTAGACAGCCTTCCTGCAACATTAACACGCTGTGTTCTATTGGAGAGATATGAGTTTGAATGATGATCACACTTGAATTAAAAAAAAAAAAAAATGGATACACACAACTAACTACTCTAAGTACTCCATATTTATTGAAATACGTTTTACAACTTTGTATTTAACGAACGTTCTATTGTAAAAACGAGGGAACTATTTGCGTGTGAGGAAGCAGTAGGCTTATGTGCAGTTTGTCGAATCTACAACAAAAATTTGGATCTAATACGTTACATCTAAATCTACGTTAAACATTCTATTAATGGACTTCGGGTTGATACAACCTTGCTTTGTTATTCATAACCGTGCATGTTTGTCGACTCCTAATAGTAAAAGGTCCAGTACCTGGGAATTCCAGAGGGCTTAGCTTTTCTGTTTTTATACTAATGACTATGTTTTATAACTTAGATTGGGTAATCTACTGGATTAAACCCTTGTAAAATATAACTGACGTATCATCTTTAACATTTCAATGTTATTTAAATGGGAGAAAATTATAATTTTGATAGGATTGTGTTGGATAGAGTCAACATACAGACCTCCGCTTTGCACCAAATCTTCTTCTTTTATGAAGGCATTTAAAATGAGGTGTCGTTCAATAGGTGTTCTCATTTGAAAATTTCGACTTACCCCCAAAATACCCCATTTTTGGGGAGGTGTTGATCCAATTTACGATACGCCAAAAAACTCAATTTTTGTTCATGTTAACAATTTCCAAAACAAATCTGTTTATTTCCATTAATAAAAATATAATGGGGGGGGGGATACATGGTATATTTTAAAATAATTGTGACTATAAAATACAAAAACTTCAGCTTTCCTTGTATTGTTTTACAATTTGAATAGCTGCTCAAATTTATTTTTAAAACTGATAAAGCATTTTACAGCCCAAAACCTAGGCGACGAGGCAAAATTCTTGTGTAAACGTTCTATCTCAATTGAATTAATGGTTCAGATTTTGAACTGCTAAGAACTTACAACCTCTGCGAAATCAATGCTTTCCATGTTTTAGAAAACATAATTTTAAGAGTAAGTTTTTATAAACGTTATGTTTTGACGCGGTATTTATTATTTCGACGAGTATTCAACCGCCGGACAAAACAGACGTCGAGTGACGTCATTCTCCGTCATATTACTGTGACGTGACAGTTATCCGAAGAAATAAAGCCTAATGTCAAATAAATGAAACGCCATGCATTAAACATCGAATACACAACTGCATGAGTCACGGTTCCATTTAAAGCTCACGACAGTACGTCGTGTTTAATTGCAAATACTTAAAGATAAATAAAAGCAAAGCCACGTCTCCCGCTCTGTGTACTTTACATCAGCTGATTCGTTTGCTTAATTGTCAGTGAGTGACATAACCTCAACCACATTCGTAATTGCATTAGTGTTAAACGCTTCGCAACCGCAGTAAGTTACTTTCCTTGTAGGATTACTGTACTCATTATTTTGTAAACATCTCGGTAGCCTACTATTTATTAATAATCCTCTGACTACTAGCATAGATCATGAATAATAAATAGATCTTGCATTTATTCGGCAGCAGTGTGGTGAAAATTAGATTGTCGGGAAAATAGTGCATGATCGCGCCGCGAGGTAGCGCTAGGGAGAAATCATTGGTACCATTGGTGTTGCACACAGCTTCCGTCGTTTCCTCAATAGATAGCGCCACTATCGTCTAATTTCCAGTGAAACAAAATATTGCATTGGATCGGAGTTCTATTAGGTTATCCAAATACAATGCTACTAGCAAATAACTTTACTAGCATCGTTAGATATCAATTGATGAAGAAGTTAGCCAATGGTCGTCATGGTCATCCAGTTTACTACTGTAAGAACTTCCACTCAATCGCGCAAGTACGTGCCTAGTCACTGGCTGTCCTTCTGTCGTCATTTGTCAAGCTGTTATAAAAGTTCAACTCAGAATAGGTACCTTAGTTGAACCACTCGATATCAATTATGAAAAATCAAATTGGCTGTAACTCAAAATTTTTAAATACCTACTCCCAAATATCGTTGTGCGGCACATCGTTTGAAAGCTTATTTAATTATAAATCCAAAAAGTATAATAATTAGTAGTAAAAAAAATAGTACAGCAAAATGGAGCAAAATCACGATTTCGTTGTTTTTTGGCCGCCATTTTTAAACGGTTAAAGATATGGATGTGCAAATTTCACCGTTAGTTTGTTCTTGAAATTCTATATCGAAATGACGTATCACATGACCACCTTCCTATTTACATTCAAAATGGCGGATCCAAGATGGCGGATAATTTTTTTGAAATCTTAATAAAATTGTATTTTTACATAGAGTAGGTACCAAAATCCCATCTACCTTAAAATTTTCCCTATTTACCAAATATTAAATCGTTTCAAGACCTAATTGTCACCCTGTATAATATTTATTGTAAACTAAGGACACTATCGAATATATGTTTTGTATTAAATTCAATATAAGTACTGCCGATTCTTGATGACATTATAATAAATGGTGTAGCCAAGGGTAGGATCACTTATTCTTGGTACTTGGGATATCGCGCGAAAACGTAGCTTTTACCCACCCCTCCCCCCATAAATGACGTGTTTCTGTTGCTCCTTTACCAATGAATACAGAACTTATAAGAAGCGCAACGCCCATGTTAAAGATTCAGCCTAGTTTTATTTGAATCTGGCGAGCTTAGCACGACAGCCGCTATAGGTAGCGGGAGCTCTACTGTCGTCGGTACGGCAAGTGTGAGTGAGACAGAGAATGGCTGGCTCGGAGTTACTCACGCCTAGCGCGGAGGATTGACGAGTCACAGACGGATGGAAATTTTCATATTATGTGTTCAGACATATTTTTAATTTATAGGTAAACCCCAACAGCTGGAATTAAAAACCAACCCAAAGGTTCACCGTGTATTTATTGTATACAGGCAAACTACCAATAAGAAGAATTTTACGACCATATGTTTATCATATATCAAGTTCAGCTCATTTAATATCCTAAAATGAAAATGTGGTTGAAGCCTAACAATGAATGTGTAAGGTACTTTTTGCTTTCAGCCTGGACAAAATTAGTCTAACTAACGGAATCGGTAAAATGGCTCTGGCGAAAAAAAACGCACGTAGAACAAACAAAAGTTAGATCTTTATATATTAGTATGCTGCGGATTACCATTAAGTCAATTTGTTTTCTTAGAGATTTTTTAATAATAAATAATGATCTAATGTTTGAATCTCACTAAATAGCCAGGGGGCGTCAACCCCCCCCCCCCAGTCCCGAAATTTAGTAGTAAAAATGTATCCTAGTTACTCTCTTGTGAGCTTTATCTGATCTATTAAATAAGAAAACTATGAATATTCAACAAAAATACTTTACTCTAACAAAACACGCAATGCATTATGTATTGAAAATATTCCCAATACGGGAGTTGGCGTGCGAAGCACGCAATGCTTTGTGCATTGAAAATTCTCCCAATACGAGAGTTGGGGTGAAATCACTGTGCGTCGGCCGCTTCTCATAGTGTTCAGTGTCAAGCTCGCATGTGCGTTCTTAGCAGTGAACGTGTTAAAATATTTTAAATTCAAATCCCCGGTTCTGCCCTGACCCCCCCCCCCCCCCCCAATCCAGTTTTCCTGGCTACGGTCTTGTTACATAGCCTATACCTAGTATAGTGCTGTGTGTATTTCCAACTTGAGCCAAACCGAAAACTGATGCGGTATGTATACTTTAGTGCAACCTGAATAAATGTAACAGAAATTAAAACAAACAAGTTTGCTCTCCACAAGAGAGTAACGTTAAGCATGTCCAGCACGTAACTCATCTATAGTAACACTTTTCGCAAGATTGGCCCGCCTTACTTTGAAGCCGCCATAAAAAGCGGACGGTGTTAGTTTTTAAATCAAACAACAGTCCCGCGGATGTTTGCACAAGTCTCTTTACGACAGTCGGGGAAAATGAAGCGACTCCAAGAGTTTTATAGTTCCTGCCCTAACTTTAGCGGTTCCGATTGCTTTGCCGGTTCTAAATTTATATCTTTGTAGATAATTCTGCGGAAAAAACCGAACAACTATTGTTAATAATGGATTTCGACCGTTTTATGCAAAGGTGTTTCAGAAAAGGTATACACCAAAATTATTGTTTCCGTGTTATTGTCTCTTTACCTTATTTCACTAAATATTCATGAATTTAAATAGAGACACATTTTAATGAAAATTACCTAACATGAATTTAAGTAGAGAAATATTTCAACGAAAATTACCGTAGGGACTACAATAATTATACCCTGTATTTTTTTTAAAAAGAGTTTATAGAAATAAAGGCTCTTAACCGTGATTTAGCAACAGAATAAGTAATGTTAGTTTGAAGCACATTACCAAAACGTTTTCCATAATAATGTGATATTTTCGGTTCGCCTGTGTGAGCAAAAAATGTCAGAGATATATTCCATTAAAACAATTGTTTGCGAATTGGGTTTATGATAATAAAATGCATAATAATTAACTACATGTGGTACTAATATAAAAACAATTATGCAAATCATATTCTTAAATTTGTCTAATCGTCTGAAAGATTACATGACAGTTCTTCACACTGACACTTCCACACACTGCCCAAAATACTGACACTTCCCCACAGCCCTTGGACGCGGCTACCTGTTTAATGACTCAGAAATAATCTCGACTGACAGCCCCCCCCCCCCCAACCTATGGCAACAGAAATGTAAGAATAATAAAAAAACCTAAAAGGTTCTAACCTATAGTATTTAGTCACAGTATGTTTACCTGTATTCAACATTTAACAGTAGAATGTAAAACAACGTCGTTGTCTGCAAAAATATTAGGATAGGGTCGAATAGTAAACTTACGCCAACACCCTGTAACCTACAATGCTAACTGGCAAAAGTATAGGCCTACATTAACACTCCAGCGGTTAATGAACTTAGGCTAGTTCCTTGGGGTTATAACCTTATTCATAATGCACCTCGTAAAAGCTACACCAAAAGAAAATTAATAGATATTTGTAAAATTTATAATTTATTAGGAATTTGGAAAGTTACACCTTGTTCTATCGATGGTTATTACCAATTTATTTTTTTCCTAATAAGGGAATTTATTTTGCGGAAGAACTTTGCTCAGTGCCAAACAAATTTAGAGCTGTAAAATACCAATGACCAATATTTATTTAGCCCTATACATTTTGTAAAAACATGGACACTTTTTAGGGAATTTCTATAGGAATAATTAGCTATTGTAGTGGCCCTTAAGGTAAGACCCAAGGTTGGGAGCAGCAAATGAGCACCGATCATGGTTCCCAGAACACGTTTTGGGGTGTCATTAAAAATCATGTATATATATGTGTGTTCGCACTCTAGCGGCCGCATTTTAAGTCCGATTTGGTTCAAATTTGGTACACATGTTGGTTGCCTACGTCGCTCGGACGAGTTCGTTAGCCCAAAAAATCCAACAATCGGAAGCACGTTTTTTGACCGGAAGTAACTATATTTTTAGATTTTTCGTCCGAGAATAAATGTTTCTTAGAGTTTTTTCTACAAATATAAATGTAAGACAGCTCGCTTGGTTCCCCCAAAATCGATCAAAACGTAAAATACCATAAAAGTACCCGGTTCAAAGCCTTGTGGCGGATTCTACCGTGGGGTTTGCGTGCGAAGCACGCAATGCATTGTTTATTGCAGATGCTCCCAATATTCGCAATGGCGTGCGAAGCACGCAGTGCTTAGTGTATTGAAGATACTCACAACACGGGGGGTTGGCATGCGAAGCACGCAATGCATTTTGTATTGAAAATAATCACAACATGCGGAATGGCGTGCGAAGCATTTTGCAGCTATTCAGCGCCTTAGTGAGTAGTTAAATTTGTTGAAAAAACAGTTGGTTGAAACCCTAAAACATAGTTCTATAAACTTAATTTTGGAAATTTGCTTAACTCACGGAAGCGGTTCAGCTGCGTGGTCGAATTATTTTAAATTTACTGTACAAAGTTTCATACAAGTAATAGTTTAAACGTTTTATAAAGGTAAAATCAACCATCTCTTTTATTAAAAATTCTTAACTTGTAAACCTTATTCAATTCAAACCTAATTATACTATAAACCAAAAACCAATTTGTTCATAATATTTATATATAACCAGTTAATCTACTATTTTTCATGTTTAAGTTAAATAACAAATAATTCGACCACGCTGCTGAACCGCTGACGTGAGTTGAGCAAATTTCGAAAATTAAGTTTATAGGCCTATGTTTTAGGGTTTCAACCAACTATTTGGGAAATAGGTCTATTCACGACGGTGCTGAATAGCTGCAAAATGGTTCGCACGCCAGTCAGCATGTTGGGAGTATTTCCAATACACAAAGCATTACGTGCTTCGCACGCCAACCCCGTAGTGGGAGTTTTTTCAATGACAATGCATTGCGTGCTTCGCACGCCAACCCCACGGTAGTATCCACCACATCATGGCTTTGAACCGGGTAATTTTATGGTATTTTAGGTTTTGATCGATTTTGGGGGAACCAAGCGATCTATATGGTCGAGTAAAAAAACTAAATGTACAAAATAACATTTAGTAATAATTTAATTAAATATGTAAGCGGAAAAAAATAAAAATAAAATAATAATAATAACACCACTGTAGGCTGCAAAATAAGAATTAAGATTGTCTTCAATGTCGTATACTCGAGGTAGTCAGTCTGTTGGTTCAATAATTGCAGTAAAAACCGTACAAGTGAGATAACATCGACCAATATCGGTAGATATCAGGGTAGCTCAGATGGTTAGAGCGTCAGGACGGAAACCTGAAGGTCCCGGGTTCAACTCCCGGTCTTGGTCTATGTTTTTTCACTTGTAATTTAATTACAGAATAACATCCTACATTTATATTTGTAGAAAACAATTCATTCTCGTAGGAAAAATCCCATAAAATATTTACTTCCGGTCAAGAAACGTGCTTCCCATTGTTGGATTTGTTTGGCTAACGAGCTCGTCCGAGTGACGTAGACAAGCAACACGTGTACCAAATTTGAACCAAATCGGACTTAAAATGCGGCCGCTAGAGTGCGAACACACACATATACATATATATGATTTTTAACGACACCCCAAAACGTGTTCTAGGGACCATGATCGGTGCTCATTTCCTACTCCCGACCTTGGGTCTTACCATAAAGGCCACTGCAATAGGTCATTTTTCCTATGGAAATTCCCTAATAACAGAATAAAATATTACATAATTTTACTCGTCTTTCGAGATGAGTGAAAGAAGGAAGAGTTGTGAAGACATTTCGAAGCGTCAGAGAAATATTATTTTAAAGTTCTTACAAACACACATATATACAGGGTGTTCCCAAATTATGTTTCCAGACTTCCACAAATTGTTCCTTTGGTCAAAACAAGAACAAAACTTCCAATAAACATAGGTCCTATCTTAGTTTCCTAGATATCCGCCATTTTGTTTTTTGTGCAAAATAATTCATATCTAGAAAAAGGTTCGACTGATTGAGTTCAAACTTGGCATGAAGCTTAACCTAACAATGATATATCTCAAGAAAAATAATCGATACTATCGAATTTTGCGTTTCAAAATAGCGGCTGTTTGAAAATTTAAAACCTAAATAACTCAAAAACCGTACATTTTAATAAAAAATGTGAAGACACCTTTTTTGTAGCCCTTTTGATTCCCTATCGGGTGGTGTAAATATCAAAACAATCGGATGAAGGATAATAGTTAAGTTGTGTGTAATAATTGGTTTGTTCAACCCGGCATACTATATCAACACAGTAAACACAGCAATATTGTATGTACATTTGCTGTCATTACCTTTAACTAAGCTATTATCCTTCATCCGATTGTTTTGACAGTTACACGATAGGGAATCAAAAGGGCTACAAAAAAGGTGTCTTGACATTTTTCATTAAAATGTACGGTTTTTGAGTTATTTAGGTTTTAAATTTTCAAACAGCCGCCATTTTGAAACTCAAGATTCGATAGTATCGATTATTTTTCTTGAGATATGTCATTGTTAGGTTAAGCTTCATGCCAAGTTTGAACTCAATCAATCAAACCGTTCTCTAGATATGAATTATTTTGCACCAAAAACAAAATGGCGGATATCTAGGAAACTAAGCGTTTTAGGACCTATGTTTATTGGAAGTTTTGTTCTTGTTTTGACCAAAGGACCAATTTGTGGAAGTCTGGAAACATAATTTGGGAACACCCTGTATGTAGTGGACTTGTAGGTGAGAGTGTTTGTCACGGTGCCGTCCTTATCATTAGAGGTAAACATTTTGACATCTGTTGTCATGCTGGCACCTAGGCTCTATTGTCTAGCCGAGATGTATTGACTGCGGCGAGTCTACATTGCCACGCCCGACCCCATCGCGATCATGCCCAGTCACATTATATGGTAATGTTTTATAGATGCCATTCGGTGATTTAATTTATAGATGATAATAATAGTTGTAAATTTTCTGAACAGGCGCAATAAAAACCTAAACAAACAGCTTAACATCTGCACAAAGCTATTGGTATTTATGTACGTTGATATTCGTTACCTGTCTGTGTAGATTGAATTATAAACATTTTAATAGAAAATTGTGAAATTTGTTTATGCTCCCTTCTTCAAGCGTACAATAAATTATTCCAACCTAAAACTTAAGTGATTACGTATAAGCGTCTATTACATTATATAATGTATTTATTGGACACAATATTTATTAAAATTTTTATCGAGTTTGTCTTACTATTTCTTAACTTTGAATTAAAACTACAAAAATTTATAATTTTGTTAATTACCAAAACACAACATTCTTCACTGCAATACATGGGCGCCCATACCAATATGGTACCAATATAGCTCTCAGGGGAAGGAAAATATTATAATATATTAATAATTATAGTCAGGTATTTTTCTTTAAAGAGATTAGCGCTAAAATATGTTTTAAATGTTATGTGCCGTTTGATTTTACACATACTTATTTTATTTTGTAGGCTACAGGAGTTCAAGCATGAGCTGCAATGCACTGTGTATTGAAAATACTTCCAATACGGGGGTTGGCGTGCGAAGCACGCAATGCTCTGTGTATTGAAAATACTCCCAATATGGGGGTTGGCGTGCGAAGCACGCAATGAATTGTGTATTGAAAACACTCCCAATATGGGGGTTGGCGTGCGAAGCACGCAATGCATTGTGTATTGCAAACACTCCCAATATGGGGGTTGGCGTGCGAAGCACGCAATGCATTGTGTATTGAAAACACTCCCAATACTGGGTTGGCGTGTAAAGCACTGTGCGTCGGCCGCTTCTCATTGTGTTCAGTGTCAAGCTCACATGTGCGTCCTTAGCAGGGAACGTGTTAAGCCCCATACCCCGGTCTAGCCCCCCCCCCCTAGAAAATATCATAAGGGCGTCCATGTTGCAATAGAAATAATAACTCAAAAAAACATTCTTATAAAATAAAGTTTACTTGAGTTCAAGCCTATTCTTCTTCGTGGAAGTTTCAAAATTACTTTAAAACATTTTATTTTTTCCGTTTAACTAGTTGTTTTATTTTGTGAAACTTTAACTGATTCGCCTAATTCGTGCTCATTTGTGTACCATTACTAAATATGATACTTATATACTTATAAGTATATGAATACTTATATGATCCCTTCTCTGGTCTGTACTGTGTTTTGCTTTATTATTTATTTTGCTTAAACATTTCCATTTAATAAAATTTACATAGGATTAATCATAGTCTAAAACCTTAACTGGTAAATTATAACAATATAATAATTGATTAAAGTTTAAAAAGAACCTGGCTGTCTTACTCCTTCTCCTATACAAAACCCTAACCTAACCCATTAAACACATCATATATGTATATATTTATTATTACAAAGCACGATAACTGCCATTTATGGAAATACCACTGAGAAATAGCCTACATATCAGTTTAATCAGTAATTATTGGAACAACACTAAAAATTATCAAAAAAGCGAAAGATTATTAATATTGTTCAGAAAAAGTACTCGATGTGTTAACACAAAGGAAGTAAGTAGGCAGTTTTTTACATTCGGTAATATTATTTACCTGGTCAAAGAGTACATGAGGATTTTTTATTTTATCTCTCATCTTCTATATATATATATATATATATAAAAGCCAAAACCCACTGACTCACTCATCACGATTTCTCAAAAACTACCAAACGGATTGGAATGAAATTTGGTATGCAGCTACCTCTAGGGCCATAGGTGCTCACTAAGAAACGGTTTGAAAAAATTCGAAATTTTAGGGGGGGGTTTGGGGGGATCAAAGTTATTAAAAAATGACATCTTCAAAACTACCGAATGGATTGGAATTAAATTTGGTATGTAGCTTCCTCTAGGGCCATAGGGGCTCACTAAGAAAGGGTTTGAAAAAATTCGAAATTTTAGGGGGGTTTGGGGGGATCAAAGTTGTTAAAAAACGATTTCTTCAAAACTACCTAACGGATTTTAATGAAATTTGGTATGTAGCTTCCTCTAGGGCCATAGGTGCTCACTAAGAAAGGCTATCAAAAATTTCGAAATTTTAGGAGGGGTTTGGGGGGGATCAAAGTTACTAAAATCATAATTTCAGATCTTTTATTACTATGACAATAGTGCTTTTATTATTTTTAAGATCTATATATATAAAAGCCAAATACCACTCACTGACTGAACACAAAAGAATACAATTACGTTAAAAAGACTGAAAATACCAACCACCACGGGCAACGCCGTACGGGTCAGCTAGTCTCTCAATATATTATAGTACATTTCCATTGAATTAACTTATTTTAATTAAACAAATATCTTGTAAGATAAATGGCAATTATAATGAATGATGTATCGTGTATGTTTAGTATTGTAGTGGGCACTTTTTAATATAATTATATATCACTAGCTAACCCATGCGAATATTTCGAAAGTTAGGAGTAGGCCTACTTACTTGATTTAATACATTGATTTAATTAAGTAAATTACGTTTATTTATTTACGTTGGTTTAATTTGATTTATTTGTGTGATAGATTATACTTGCGTATGGAATGTAAACAGTCTACCTAACAGCTGTTATGTTAGTTAACACGATCACTGCGGCCGGCAAGAAATCGTACCAGGCCCGCTCCACGCCCATAACTCGTATACTGCTATGGACGCACATGTGAGCTTGACACTGAACACTATGAGAAGCGGCCGACGCACAGTGCATTGCACACCAACCCCCGTATTGGAACTATTTTCAATACTCAGTGCATTGCGTGCTTCGCACGCCAACCTCCTTATTGGGTGTATTTTCGAAATATATAGCGCATTGCGTGCTTCGCACGCCAACCCCCGGTTTGGAAGTATTTTCAATACATAGTGCATTTCGTGCTTCGCTCGCCAACCCCCTTATTGGGACTATTTTCATTACATAGTGCATTGCGTGCTTCGCACGCCAACCCCATATTGGTGGGAGTATTTTCTGAATTGCGTGCTTCGCACGACAACCCCCGTATTGGGAGTATTTTCAACACACAATGCATTGCGTGCTTTGAACGCCAACTCCCATATTGGGGGTATTTTCAATACATAGTGCATTGCGTGTTTCGCACGCCAACCCCCTTTTTGGGAGTATTTTCATTACATAGTGCATTGCATGCTTCGCACGCGAACCCCCTTCTTGGGGGTATTTTCAATACACAGTGCATTGCGTGTTTCGCACGCCAAATCCCGTATTGGGAGTATGTTCAATACACAATGCATTGCGTGCTTCGCACGCTAACCCGCATATTGGGAGAATTTTCAATACACAGAGCATTGCGTGCTTCGCACGCCAATTTTAAGCCTATGTGTTATGGACGCACATGTGCGTCCGCTTTGAGATATTAGTGATTATTACGTAGAAACTTCAAAAATAAAAAATAAAGTAATATTTTCCCATTTAGGCTATAAATATATAAAATAAAAGTTCAGCTCCTAGCATAGGAAATACGAAATTTACGTGGCAGTGAATGTGTTAAACAGATTGTTAATAGATAGTTAATTAGGAACGATATGAAGTAAAATATAAAAACTTTTGTAACGAATACTTGCATTTTAAGCTGTTTGTCTAATTTTCGTCAATAGCGCTGATCGTAAGCTTTAAAATGATGCTTGAATAATTAATTTTGACGGAGAATCAAGGGGGATAACGCTTAGCGACAAAAAACTCCTTTTGGAAATAATATATAAGGATAATCGTGCCTAACCTTCACTGTTGCTGAATACAAAATAACCTTCTCTTTCAATTTTGGAAAAGGGTTAGTTAACAACGTTTAAAAATTCAACAGAACAACATTCACCCCAGTGTTGCGCACTTCTGAAACGTGATTTGACTTTAAGCTGTGAAAATGTTTAAGCAAAAGTGCTCTGGCTGAACAAAAGAGGAGCAGCAGAGCAGCAGTCCACATAAATCTAGAGATAAACGTGAAGGCTTGCATTTGTCGGGGAATGATTCATTTTGGAAACGCTTTATAGAACCCATATTTCTATTTCCTGCCGCGCCATTTGTTGCTGTTCTTGAAAATACTTTTATACCCTGAACCTTTGTATGAACGTCTTTAGCATGTGGCAAATGTTACGATCGCATTAGCATCAGATATTATGCTCATATTAAAATTCAATCCATTTTCCTTAAAGCTAGTTCAATTAAAATTAAAACTACTGTATAGAAAGTCTTGAACAATATTTCAAACGCTTGATTAAATATAATGTAAATCAAACTAAATTTTTAAACGCGCTACTATATTTTGACAGATTATTGTATTTATTTTTCTAATTCTTTGGCCTACCCAATTATTATACGTCATACGTTATACTATAATGTTTCCCCACTTCCTCAGTAAATAATTTTGTTCGCACTCATAAAAAACACATTTTAAGTAACAAATATTGTTTTAGCTGTATTACTCATGTTCTTAGCGAATTACCAGAGGAAAAATGAGCTATTGCAGTGGCCCTTATGGTAAGACCCAAGGTCGGGTGTAGCAAATGAGCATCGATCATGGTCGTCATAACACGTTATGGTGTCATTAAAAATCATATATATATATATATATATATATATATATATATCATACTAACCGGACGTTACATAAGATAACAGTCCATTGGTCACTTTATTTTGTTTATTAATATAAAACATATGTTTGCTACATCAGTAAAACACATATGTTTGGGTTTGGTACAGCTGGATTAGTTTGTTTATTATTATAAACAGGTGTTTTGTATAGAAATGGTTTTTAAATTTGTTCCATGTTAATCTTGTGGGGAAAACTACTCCTTAAGGTTAACATTGATAATTTCAAAACCCAGTAGGGCGGACTACCTAAGATTTAGGACCTTGTTTAATGGCCAAGAACGTACCTAGTGTTAATATGATGTAATATGCAAAGTTTCGCCACAATCGGATGAATGGTATACGAACGCAAAGGGGACAAGGAACAAATAAAAATCCCCACAAGAAATTCACAGCAGAAAATTGCATTTGAGTATAATGTGTGTAAAGTGAAAGATACATGATTTGTAATGCTTGATGACATATCTGTGAATGATTACCTGCAATTTAAAAAAAAAATGAAGGAAATCGGCCTTATAGAACGGCCGTACTGACTAACATTACATTTACATAAATTCTTTTAATATATATGTATATAAGTGTCCGCACCCCAGCGGCCCAATTTTAAGTCCGATTTGGTCCAAATTTGGTACACATGTTGTTCGTCTATGTCGTTCGGACGGGTTCGTTAGCCAAAAAAATTAATCAACTAGAAGCACCTTTTTTTCCGGAAGTAAACATTTTGTTAGATTTTTCCTTCGAGAATAAACATGTTTTAGAGTTGTTTCTACAAAAATATAAATGTAGGATGTTATTCTGCACGTTTTGTTTTTTGACTTTATAGCTCGCTTGGTTCCACCAAATTCGATCAAAACGTAAAATACCGCGTAAAAGTACCCAGTTCGAAGCCAAGTGGTGCAAACTCGCGAGGCCACTAGGCGCAAACAAATTCTACTAATATATTGCTTACACACAGACAGTTGTTCAACGCCTTCGTGAGTAAACCTATTTCCCAAACTGTTGGTTGAAACACTAAAACATAGGCAAATAAACTTAATTTTGGAAATTTGCTCAAATCACGTCAGCGGTCCAGCTGCGTGGTCGAATTAAATACTTGTGTTCGCACTCATAAAAAAGACATTATGTAACAAATATTGTTTTAGCTTTATTACTCATGTTATATATTTGATTGATATCGGCATGTATTTATTTATGTATTATTATTTTTATAAATATCAACACATGTTGATAAATATGAAAGATCCCTCATGAATGAATTGGATTTCCAATATTCATGTCCAATTTTAAATGCTACACCGTATAGTAAAGTCGAAGAAACAGCTGTTCGTCATTAATTGATGCAAGAACATCCGATTCTGTTAGGTTGGACATTGAATCGATTAGAATGTCTTATTATCAAAACCCCCAGTTTGGTGCTTATATGTATCTGTTCTTCAGTTGTAACCTATCACTGCGTTGATTTACTACGGATTGTCGGTAAAATCAATTAAAATCTAACATAAATAATTAAAACCTTGTATTTTCTGTTAAATACCATTATTAAATGTATATTGACGTACACATGATCATAGTGTTTCGTTTTTACTTTCTCCCCCTATACCATGGTATATGGAGAAAGTATTGTATTCGTCAAAATTGAGTTTTTGGTGAAAATATCCGTTTTGGGTCCCCCAGAACCTAAAAAAGTGGTTTTCGGAGTGATGTCTGTGTGTATGTGTGTTTGGATGTTATCAGACCTAGAGCTTAAACCAGTCGTCCGATTTTGATGAAATTTGGTATGGAGAAACTAATCCACTGTATCTCCGGTGTATCTCCGGGCGTTTTTGTGAATTTTTTATTTGAAGGGTAATTTTCCCATAAAAACCATTAAAATAACGGAAAAATCAACTTTTCTCCAAAACCGCTCTAACGATTTTAATTAAAATTTTATAGTTTATTAAGGACCTAAAGTACTATAAACTATAAAATTTTAATCAAAATCGTTCGAGCCGTTTTTGAGAAAAGTGGGTTTTCCGTTATTTTATGGATTTTTTTGGGAAAATTACTCTTAAAAATTTTATTAAGTTCCTAAAATGAGGGAGAAAGTATGTGTCAGTTTCCTGATACCGTTTATTTATATTGCAATTATAGAGCTTTTCTAAAATGATACTTGGCCTCTGAAAGAATGACGAATCTTCCCCTCTTTCAAGCAGTTCTCTGTCTTTATTTCTCAAGACTTGATACATTTTTCTCTCCATCTCTTTTAGAACCCATGCACTCTCCACCTAACCGAGTATTTCTGTTTATAATTGTTTTAAACAACCAAATAAGTCTATTTCTCCCAACACTAAAATCATTTATTCTATATTCTTTACCATTACAGTTTTTCATCCGTCTTTCTTTGGTTCAAATAGCGCCTAGTTCTTTGAAATTAAATCACCAGTGCCTACTAGAACACATTTTCCTAATTTTGATGCCTATGTCTTTCGTGATCCTCCTCCTTGTGTCAGAATTACAAATACAGCGTAGCAGTTCTCTTTATTAAAGCAGCTCTCCGAATCCTCCATCCATCATGGTATCCTTGTGTATGTTTGAATGGTCTGGTTTGTCAGAAATTGTGTTTTGACTAAACTCCATCTAATATCTTAAACGAATATTTTAGCTCACGTTATTGATCTTTATACTAAAAACCAAAACCACTGGCTCACCCTAAACCTTCATGTTTTAATGCTGTATACTTTGATCCGCACCCTGTGATCAATACCAGACACCCACACGCGATCCGCTGCCTTTACAATCAAAAGACACATTTCCTTAAGCGTGTGGCGCAGCTTGTAAAATAATTATACAGTTGTAATACACGCTACGTGTGCAGAATGCATATCTCTCCACGTAGTACCCGGTAATTACATGTTAATATTATGTAGTCACGTATCGCTATTGTCCTCGGTCACCGAGTTATGTTTTTATTTTGTTACACACGGTGTTCTATCTGCATAATGTCTGTGTTAATTAAATAATTAAAACACGACACCTCTTTAGGGTTTAGTTTTGATGTTTTTATTAGCGAATTTCCATAGGAAAAACGAGCTATCGCAGTGGCCCTTATGGTAAGACCCAAGGTCGGGAGTAGCAAATGAGCACCGATCATGGTCCCCAGAACACGTTTAGGGGTGTCATTAAAAATCATATATATTTTAATTTGGTTAAATATACACATGTTAATTTTCTACGTCGCTCGGACGAGTTCGTTAGCCAGAAAAATCCAACAATCGGAAACACATTTTTTTAACCGAGTGTAACTATTTTTTAAGATTTTTTCTTCGAGAATGAATTTGTTTTTGAGATTTTTCTACAAATTATATTAGGATGTTAATCTGTACATTTTGTTTTTTTACGTGACCTTATTCACGACGGTGCTGAATAGTTGCAAAATTGTTCGCACGCCATTCCGCCAATTTGGGAGTATCTTCAATACACAGAGCATTGCGCGCTCCGCACGCCAACCCCTTTATTGGGAGTATCTTCAATACACAATGCATTGCGTGCTTCGCACGCCAACCCCACGGTAGAATCAACCCCATGGCTTAGATCCGGGTACTTCTATGGTATTTTACGTTTGGTCGATTTTGGAGGAACCAAGCGAGCTATAAGGTCGCGTAAAGAAACAAAATGCGCAGAATAACATCCTACATTTATATTTGTAGGAAAACTCAAAAACAAATTTATTCTCGTAAGAAAAATCTAAGAAAAAAAGTTACTTCAGGTAAAAAAACGTTCTTCCAATTGTTGGATTCTTTTGGCTAACGAACTCGTCCGAGTGACGCAGACAACCGACATGTGTACCAAATTTGAACCAAATCGGACTTAAAATGCGGACGCTATATGAGTGCGAACACATATATACATATATGTATTCATACATATATATGCTTTTTAAAGACACCCCAAAGCGTGTTCTTGGGACAAAGATCAGTGCTCATTTACTACTCCCGACCTTGGGTCTTACCATAAGGGCCACTGCAGTAGCTCATTTTTCCTATGTAAATTCGCTAACTAGAGGACTGTAGTCGTAAATTAAGACAATCTTTGATACAATACTACCTATCTTTGCAGAATGGTTACGTGTTTATACTTCCTTTCGTTGACTTTCTATTCATTATTTATCATTACTTAAAGCGAAAGGACTATTTCCTATGTGCCGAGACTATCTCACACTGTAAATGAGTTATTTTGAAAGGATTTTGAGGAACAGACGATACCTCTTCTTTAGTATTCCACGCCGCTTCGGCTATAAACAAGGACACTGGGTGTCTCGCACCAGGTGCTCTGAATGCAGGACCCAGGACCGCTTTTGTAATGAAGCTACAGTCCGTCCCACACTCGCCTGTATGACTCGACTGTCAAATGCATTATTAATGTTCGGCTATCGTTTCCCGTGTCTTCTGTGGATTGTTTCATCCGAAATAATATGTGATCAATCTTCGTAAAAAATATATTTCACAAAAAATGTTTTATAGTAAGAAGGCGAATTTTCAATGATTGAGTCTTCAACTGTTTTTTCTTCCATTTTTCAATGAAAGAATGTTATATTACGAAAACCTGCAAACAATCCAATTTGAAGGACTAGTCTATAAACGCTACCCGTAGGCCTAACCAGAATATTTTTAAAGTCTTACATCGATAGCTTACTTCGATAATCGTGCATGATTTCAAGAAATCGATATTGAAATTAATGTTGTAAATCTTTTGAATTAATGTGTTTTGCAAACTGTTTCTATCTATGCTTGTAAATAATAAAATATTTACTTGTTGATTATTCCAATTTTATTGGACAATATTTACGATTTACAAAAAAAAGACAATATTCGCATTTACGTATTTCTTAAAATGAGCCATAAATCCTAAACTTTAAAATTTAGGAGAATGGCAAAGTTTTCATGTTTTTTACAGATTTAGTATTCCATACGTATTGAAGAATAGCTATCGCTCACGAAGTACGATGAACTGTTCTATCTGATTTATAAAAATCAATCAAAGTCTGATTTAAGGCCGTAGCCAGGGTGGGGAGAAGGGGGTTAGGGGGACTAAACCCACCCGAAATCCCGAAATTTAGTAGTAAAAATTAATGCTAGGTTTAAAAAGTGTAAAGTACATTATAAAATAGACAACACATCAGAGGATCCAGCAACATATTTTACATCATTGTGCGTTGCACGCATACTGATATTTAGATTTACTTGATTAAACTACAACGTACAATACACATGGATGCAGTAGGTTACAGCCTTACTCTCTTGTGAGCTTGATCTGATCTATTATATAAGAAAACTATGAAGGTTCAAAAAAATACTTTACTCTAGCAAAACACGCAATGCATTGTGTATTGAAAATACTCCCAATACGGGGATTTTCGTGCGAAGCACGCAATGCATTGTGTATTGAAAATACTTCCAATACTGGGGTTGGCGTGTGAAGCACGCAATGCATCGTGTATTGAAAGTACACCCAATACGGGTTTTGGCATGCGAAGCACGCAATGCATTGTGTAGTGAAAATACTCCCAATACGGGGGTTGGCATGCAAAGTACGCAATGCTCTGTGTATTTAAAATACTTTTAATACTGGGGTTGGCGTGTGAAACACGCAATGCATCGTTTAGTTAAAATACTCTCAATACGGGGGTTGGCGTGCGAAGCACGCAATGCATTGTGCAGTGGAAATACTCTCAATACGGGGATTGGCGTGCGAAGCACGCAATGCATTGTGTATTGAAAATACCTCCAATACTGGGGTTGGCGTGTGAAGTACGCTCTGCATCGTGTATCGAAAGTACTCCCAATACTGGTTTTGGCGTGCGAAGCACGCAATGCATTGTGTTTTGAAAATACTCACCCATATGGGGTTGGCGTGCAATGCACTGTGCGTCGGCCGCTTCTCATAGTGTTCAGTGTCAAGCTCACATGTGCGTCCTTAGCAGTGAACATGTTAAAAGGGTTTAAATTCAAATCCCCGGTCCTTTTCCTGGCTACGTCCTTGTCCTGATTAAGATGTAGACTTCATACACTTTTTTTAATTACTTTTTATAATAATAACAATACTTTTAAGTAATTACAAAATTAAAAATACAATACCTATTTTGACAAGTAGAGTTTTATTTGGGAGAAATCTGTAATTCAAATTTTTAAAAACGTAACTCAGATTTTTTACCGAACATATGATAGCCACTATCACGATACAAGTTGGCATACTTATAAAGCAAGTTAACCCATATATTCAAAACTCTAACAAATCTTTTACCAACAATTTTGAGTGCATATATTTTTTAAAAATTATTGATTGTCATATGAGGTATTGTATAAAACCACTCAATTTAGGGATATTAAAACTATTTTTGTTAGAGTTGTGCGATATATAGTTTTCTATGTTTCAGAAAATGTTTCTAAAAACAATTTTCCTTCTATTACCGAAAGTATTGTAGAATATAAACCATCGGCGATAGAGGTACTCCGGTACTCTGCACTTTACAGAAAAACTATAACTATACCAATTTAACTAAAAATAGTTTTTTATTCGTAATTTGTACAAAACAGTGTTACAGAGCTGGCATTGTTTTCTCTGATCAAACAACCAGTTCGTTACACTGAGAATAGGCCGTGTGCTGTTGTTATTTAATATCAGTTTGGTAAAACGTTTTGGTGGCTGGCAGTACCCTTGGTCCATGAGTCAAACTTACACTTCTCTGATTTACTTTTCGAAGGGTGGACAATTATTCACAACTGTTGCCATTTTAATTACATATGCATTCAGTGAACGTTGTTAAAGGCACGTATGGTAAATTTCGATTACAACTTACAGATATTTACAGAAGGTTATTAACTTTCATACAAATATTGATGTACTGAAAGATCTTCAAAAATTTTTATTTTACAGACAGGTAATAATTGTGACGAATCTATTCCATGTAAAATTTATTGTGTTATATAGAGAAGTGAGCAATTTCATTTATGAAAATTATAGTTAGTGTTCGAATATTTGTGTTTTCGAATCTCGAGGGCTTTTCGCCTATTTTGTCTACCCTGATATTATAAAGAGGTAAAATTTGTTTGCTTGTTGTATGTAGGGGGTAATCTCTGGAGCTACTGAAACAAAATTGTTCTACTAATAAAAAGAGCTGCACTATCCCTGAGTAGCATAGGCTATAATGCATATTGATAAAAACATTTTTATTTCAATTATTTGTAAATTTAGTCAGAAACAATTCGTTGGTTAGGCCTAGACTGATGAATTACCAAAGCAGTCAGTTGAATAAAATAGCAGATGTTTGCTCTAATAATTCCATTAACACCCGATTTCACACTTTGAAGCAACTATTTGTATTCCTAACTTTTAGGTTAGGATTTTATTAAAGCGTAGACTGAGCCTTACTGTTTCTTTTATCCTTTATTACAACTGCTGTTATAAAATATACGAAATAATTTAGGTGAAAATTTAACATTATTTACCATCTTTGCTTTGAGGTTATTATTAATCCTGCACCTTTATTATAAATAAAACATAACGTTATTATGTGTATAGAAGGTCCCAACGTGGTTGGCGTGCGGAGCACGCAGGGGTTTCCCCTAGTTTTGCATATAAATAAATCTATTAAACATATAGAAATACAAGTTATTAGCTACCAAAGACCTATCTAACTTCCATTGAGTATGTTGTTTTCAACATTTTTAGCCGACTCCTTATAGCAGAGGTTTAAAAAAATACGATTATATCAGAACAGTCATTTTCGATTGATTTAATATTATTTTTGACTCATTTTAAAAATGTACAGTTTTAAAGATATGGACAAGGAAACGAACGAAGTAAATTAATTGTGTATAGTAAAAACAACAATCGTTTTAGGTTGTAAAAATATAAAACAACATAGGTTACGAGAATAGTCTACTAGTTTTTTTCTTATCACGCAGTTTTAATAACAAAGTTTAATTATACAAAATTAGATCTCCGTATGCAATTCTTCTTGGATACACTCCATTGTATTCTGCTATTAAGTATATTCCGGATAAACCAAGGGAAACGAAAGCTGCAAGATATGATAGTCATCAGCAGAACTGGGTCCCGCTTGGGACATAACGCTTCTTATCTTTTCAAGGATGGAACGAAATTTCTTATTACCTTATCTTCAACGAACCTCCCGACAAAGAGTAACCCTGGGCGAATGCATGATCAGATTAAACCGGCTATTGTACTTAAACTGTCCTAGATTTACTGCGTGTTACGAAAATGTGATAGAATGTAGTGTAGTTTGTTTAAATGGGATTTTCGCAGAGTCACTAAATATACTCGGTTGTTATGTATTGATCAAAAAGTTAGTCTCATATCGCGTGAATCGTATATTTCAATTAGAATGACAGTAAATCCAGATATTTAGAGAATCGTTGGATAGATGGCATTACTTTATAACAGTTCGATATTGATTTGTGGGTTTATTGAGACAGGTAAGTTATTTACGACCTGGGGGGGAAACAGATCTAGTTTTCCACGTGATAGACGAGTGTGTAAATTGATTGAAATGATATTTTTTATGTAATGAAATTTATGTTGATAAGTAATATGTATGTGTAGGCCTATCTGTGTTTGCATTGTACACAGTGTCCTAGGCAATGCCTAGGTGACCCCTATATTATTTATTATCACTAGACTTAGGTTTAAAAGGATTAATTTTTTAATTTTTTAGTAGATATAAGAATGAATTGTGTTTATTTTTGTCAAAAAGAATTGTATAGATGTTTGGTGGTAAATAAATAAATCGTCATCATAAAAAAAAAGAAGAAACAAGTGTTCATAAAGTGTAACCCATAAAAAGGTACCGCTATGGGAAACCCCCTTTCCAGTTTTATTGCTAACTTTTTTAAAAAGTTTCGAAATAAACGCTAAAAAATCAATGAAGTACTTTCCGCGAGTGTGGATTCGTTATGTGGATGACATTTTTTCCAGTGTTTGACAAAAATGAAAATCTTGAAGAATTTTGTGATAAAATTAATGGATTTTACCCGACCGTAAAGTTTACTACAGAAATCGAAACTGCCGTTTTTAGATGTCAATGTGTATAGGAAAACTGTGAATTGTCGTTTAGCGTATATAGAAAACCCACACATACTGACAGGTATATAACTGAAGATTCACACCATTCACCGGCACGTAAAAGAGCTGCTTTTAATTCAATGGTTCACAGATTGGTTCATTTGGCGTTATCTAAGGAAAACTACGAGAAAGAATTGAAATATATTTATAGTGCTGCGATATTTAATGGCTATTCTCAAGAATTAATAAACAACATAGCGAAGAAAATGAAATTCGAGAAAATTAAGGTATCGAGATCTACCCTGGAAAGCATCAAACTCCAACAACGATGGGTCAAAACAACGTTTGCTCCACCATTGTCTCATACTGTTAAAACATCGCTAGCTAAATATGCAAATTTAAATGTAGCTATGTCAGCTGAGAGTAATGTAAAATGTTACGAAATCCTAAAGATAAAATCCAAGAACTGGACAAATCTGGAATTTATTGTATAAACTGAGAAATGTGTCCGAAGAAATATGTAGGATAAACAGCTAAAAGTACGAAGACAAGAATTAAAGAACATTTTTCTCATATAAAGTACAATAGGCCAGATAAATCTGAGTTTCTATGCGTACTTGAAAAACATTGGAGGCAAATGTAAATGCAACCGGGAATACAACCCTTGACCCTTTTTCTCATGACTTTCTCTACTGTATGCGTAACTGATAAGCACCACTTTTCGTGTACTAATAGGATAGCAATGCCTTCCTCATTTTGTTCCTAATATTTGTTGGGATAGCGCTCAGTTTTGCCTTTTTATAAATGAATCGCTCAAATAAAGTTCCAGAACTTTGATTGTCCATTACTTTGAAACGATGTAAGTTATTAAGCTCTAGTTTGTGCCAATCTGTTTCTCTTTTAATAAGCTTTTCAATGGTGTTTTACATAGCTTTATATTTGAAACTAATAAACCCCCGTAAAAAAATCACAGGCGGATTAATTAGATACACGTCAGAAATATACATAATTTATACAAAAACACACTTTAGGCCTACCTAACTATGTTGACGGGGATTTTTAACTCCGTAAATGTGTAAAATTATGAGGATTATAAAACTGTAGGAATTTTTTTAAATTTTGTATTTTTATGTATCTACTTATATAAAGCTAGACGGTAACACTGATTCATTGACATTAATTATTAGGCACTTCCCGTAATCGGACCCCTCTCAACCTTATACTTGAATTAAAGCTCTCGACGAGAAACTTTTGGGAAAATTGCCAGAAGTTAACATTTTTTAATTTTGGAAGCACCTTTTGGGCGGGAAAGATTTTTTAGATTTTTAAAATTTTTTCATTTTTTTACTTTGATCGCGTTTTGTAAGAAAACGGTAAGAGATAGCAAAAAATGTTAAATACAAAAGTTGTAGAAATTTTATTTCAGCCCAAAGATTTTTCATCAGATTTAAGATCCAATCATCCATTTAGCCACTATTCATCCGAGAAGGGAGGCTCCGCCCACGTCCTTAAAGGTAGACGATTTCACTCATTCACTGACATTAATTATTAGGCACTTCCCGTAATCGGAGCCCCATCAACCTTATACTTGAATTAAAGCTCTCGACGAGCAACTCTAGGGAAAATTGCCAGAATTTAACTTTTTTAAATTTTGGGAGCACCTCTTGGGCGGGAACGATTTTTTAGATTTTTTAAATTTCTCAATTTTTCTACTTTGACCGCATTTAGCAAGAAAACGGTAAGAGATAGAAAAAAATGTTAAGTACAAAAGTTGTAAAAAATTTAATTTCAAACTAACGATTTTGCATCAAATTTAAGATCCAATCATCCGTTCAGCCGCTATTCACCCGAGAAGGAGCTCCGGCACACAATCCTTCAAATTTCCCGTGTTAATCTTATGGAGATAATGTTTAATGTGTTTGAGTCCTCTGCCAAATAAAACAGCTGATTTATGCTCGGTCACCTATGTACAAACGAGCCAAAGATTAAAGAGATTCTTTAGCGAATTTTCCAACTGCGAGCGATGCGAAGCAGCCATCGAGGCCGAAGGCCGAGGTGGGGTTGGGACGCGAGGCGTCCAGGGGCAGAGCCCCTAGTGTTATTATATATTTAAAGAAAGATAAAAATATTATCTTTTAATTGCTTTTTATTTCATATTGATAGATCAAATGATTTAGAAATTATTAATATTTTAGTAAAGAAATTAATAATAGAATATGTTTATATGTTACACGAAGATGTACGAATGTTTCCGAAGTTAAACGATTTGGTATTTCTTCTTTAAATTTGTATAAACGAATATTTTGATGATAAATTATTGTATTTATATACAATTTATAACCTCAAAGCAAATATTATAACGTGTTATTACATACATTAGTTCTATGACTCATATTTAAAAAAATCTACTTCATAAGAAATTCTAATTATTGAATTGTACATATAACTCCAAGTATAATCTACATAGGGTTTGTTTGAGTATGGAAGATGATGGATGAAATCAGCTGTTATATGTAACTCACGTACGTATCTATGTACGGACGGACGTACACTCGCTTTTATAGTACTGTAGTTGATTGTTAACCCTCCTTATCCCCTAAGCATCCAAAATCAAAGAGGGTCAGATATGTAAAAAAATGTGTCCTGTTATGCAACGCAAGATATATACTAAGTTTTGTTAACTTACTTTCAGTAACAAACCTAAAGATAGGGTTATATGGATTTTATCATAATCTGTATAATTTAGTGTGTAATGAATAAATAATCAGATTTGTATTTATTTGTTAAAGTTCTTAATTACTGGTATTCAAGTAGTTCTGTTTTGAAGAGTAAAGTAAAGAGTGGTATTGCCTACTGAAGAGTAAAGAATAGTTAGAAAGAGTATTTTACGAAGAGTAAAGGTTTATACGTTTGTTTATAAAAAAATGATGTAATTGAAAATTACTTAATCGATTTTAATTAAACTCTTAAACTGATTCATTACCATCTGCATTGCAAAAGTTTATTTTATCTTGTTTTATTATTTTAAATGAGTGATTAATATTAAATACCGTTGGAGATTCCAATTTTAGCAAGGTAAGGGACGAGCTAACTGATCCCACCATTAAACACCAAAAACGCACTGATCATGATCTTTAAATTAAATCAGATCTCAAATATGTAATCATTGTCTATTTATTTTTTGTAAATACCTGCTCATTTCTTAATAGTGAGGTGTACCATAGAGAATATTTCCCAATTATAATATTGAAATATACACTCTTACCGTCCATACATAGTTGTTTGTTCATTCTTTTGGGTAATGGATCCAGAATTTTTTTTTTTTACATTGTTCGTACATTGTTCGTCTGCAGTTCATGTTGAACGTAATTTTTTACGGGACTAACGGTTTTGGAGCAAAACATGCATCAATAGATTATACAGGGTGACTCAGAACTATGTGGCAGTCACTCGGAAGCTCATTCTATACCTAAAAATAAGACAAAAAGTATATATAAACATAAACCTAAAACGTTTTGTTTTCCAGATATTCGCCATTTTGTTTTTTGTACAAAATAATTTATATCTAGAGAAATGTTTGATTGAGTTAAAACTTGGCATGAATTTTAACCTAACAATGATCTATCTCAAGAAAAACAAACGATTATATCCAATCAATAGTTCCAAAATAGCGGAAGATTGAAAATTTCAAATCTAAATTACTCAAAAATCGTACATTTTAACACGTACGAAATGCCTTTTTTGTAGCCCTTTTGATTCCCTACCGGATGGTCTCAAAATCAAAACAATCGGATGAAGGATAATAGTTAAGTTATGTGTAATAATTGGTTTGTTCAACCCGGTATCCTATACCAACACAGTAAACAACAATATGGTACTTACATATGCTATTATCTTTAACTTAGCTATTATCCTTCATCCGATTGTTTTTACCGTGAGATAATCCGATAGAGAATCGAAAGGGCTACAAAAAAGGTGTCTTGAATATTATTGTTAAAATGTACGGTATTTTAGTAATTTAGGTTTGAAATTTTCAAACAGCCGTCATTTTGAAACGCATGATTGTATTTAATCGTTTGTTTTTCTTGAGATATACCATTGTTGAATTAAACTTCATGCCAAGTTTGAACTCAATCAGTCAAACATTTCTCTAGAAGTGTACAAAAAACAAAATGGCGGATATGTGGAAAACGAAGCGTTTTCGGGCCTATGTTTGTTTATATATGAACTTTTTTTTAAATATTTTTAGCTATTGAATGAGCTTTCGAAATATTGCCGGATACTTCTGAATCAATCTCTATATCAATTCAAATACGTTTTAAACTCAATACGAACTAACACTATTAAATAAATTCAAAACGGCAAAAAACATTTGTTGAAAGCCTCTACTCCAAGAAGTTATAGTTATTTAAATTAAGTCACCTGTTGTACGTATTTCAACTAAAGATCTGTGAATGCATCACTCCGTGTTTATATTGTGGACGTGTAATTAATGACGCCGACCTATGAAAGACGCACGAACAATGCTTGTGTTTGTCGTCAAGAATGTGTGAAATGTCATTCGACAGACATTAATTATCTCGTACAAGGTTATAGCATTGTTGCGCCGACTGTACGTATCGCTTGGGCAACAATGTAACAATACTCTATATTGTTGAAAGCTCTAATTGTTCGACGTCGGAACAATTAGAGTTTAAACCGTCCAAGGTGGGAAGATCTCAATATGAATTTGAAAGATGGATTATGTGTTCTGTGTGTAAGAGACTATAACGGTGATGCGGGTCGTATCGGAGTAGATATGGAAACAGTACAGTACATTCTTTAGAGTATTTGTATTGGATAAAAAACTACACAGAGACACCACTCCTCTATTTGAATACAGTAGTAGGGTATCGAAAACATTAAGGTTTTTATACGATGTGAATTTTATGCTGGTTCATTTAAATGGCATAAAGATTAGCCTTAATACGATTTGCAATAATTCTGAAGATGTTAACATTACTACTGCCACTTTTAAAATTTGAATGTGGTATACATACTTCTGGATACCATTTTTGCATTTTTTCCAGTTTGAATACATTATAGTTAAAAATCTTTACATATATTAGAACCTAACACGCAAGAGAACCATTTATACCGAATCTCATGTTTGTAGGTGTTTTAGTTGGTCACTTTCTCTTTAGCGTGTTTCTTAAATATTACGCCAAACTTCTTTAGTGGGTTCCTTACATAAAAATAAATAAAAAAGTTCCTATATAAACGTCCTAAAACGCTTCGATTTCCAGATATCAGCCAATTTTTTTTTTTTTACAAAATAAAACATGTCTCAATGTTTGACTGATTGAGTTCAAACTTGGCATGAAGTTAATCCTAACAATGAGCTATCTCAAGAAAAATATGCGATTATATCCAATCATGCGTTTCGAAATGGCGGCTGTTTGAAAATTTCTAGCCTAAATTACACAAAACACGGACATTTTAACAAAAAATTTTCAATGCACCTTTTTTGTAGCCCCTTTGATTCTCTATCGGATAGTGTAACTGTCAAAACAATGGAATTAATGATAATAGTTAAGTTAATGATAATATCGTTGTGTTTACTGTGTTTGGTATAGGATGCCAGTTTGAACAAACCGATTATTATTACACATAACTTAAATATTATCCTTCATCCGATTGTTTTGAAAATTGCACCATCAGATAGGGAATCAAAAGGGCTACAAAACAGGTGTCTTAATACTTTTTGTTAAAAGGTACGGTTTTTGAGTAACGTAGGTTTGAAATTTTCAAACAGCCGCCATTTTCAAACGCATGATTGGATAGGTTTGATTATTTTTCATGAGATAGATCATTGCTAGGTTAAAGTTAATGCCAAGTTTGAACTCAATCGGTCAACCCGTTCTCTAGATATACATTATTTTGTTAAAAATACAAAATAGTGGATATCTGGAAAACGAAGCGTTTTGGGAAAATTTTTATTCTAGATGTTATCTTTATTTTGACCCAAAGAATTATTTCCCGAAGTTTGGC
>JAGFPH010003851.1:125134-136995 GCA_018207615.1 Philaenus spumarius | reverse complement strand
TAATCCAAGACGCAAGGAGAGTCCAATGTATTAATGGAATAATGGACTTCATTTCGTTACTCCAAAGGGAAGACGTCAAAGATAGCCAGAATAGATCCCATCGAGAGCAACGCCCTATATCACCCCCAATGCGCAAAAATCCCTCTCAACCACGCGAAACACATTTCAGCCCCCGAACAACTTTCCAATTTACCCCTCCACCGAATTTTCAACCCTATAACAGACCAAATAATTTCCAACCCTCAAAATATCGATTCCAACCCCCAAATAAAAACTATCAAAATCCACTAGCACGTTTTTCACCCCCTCAATCACCCCGAAACCGAAATTTTAACCCCACATCTGTCCAGCCCTAACGCAACAATTACCCCAATACTTCAAAACCCCAATTCCAACCCCACAACACGCCTCGATATCAAAATTATCCAACCCCCGAACAAGCAAATGTCTGCCATGCAATAGCCGAACAAATTAAACCCCAACCCCACTTATTACATGCTCCTCAACTACAAATACGTCAAAAAACTAGAAAGCACAGTAAATGTCCCAGGCCTACAAAAAGATACAACTTATTCCCTCATACCCCAGAAAAAAACAAAACGACATTATCCCTGTGCAACAAAAACATCTCGGAAAGATTAGGCCAAACCAAGAAACTAAAATTAATAACAACCCCTCTAATAAAATCAATTTCATTAGCACAATGTATTGTGATCGAGAGTTTTTACTCGAAGAAAATCAAACTAAAAAAAGTTTAAATACAAATATCAATCAAATTAAATGTCCTGAAATCACCATCCAAATCGGATCGACGAAAACCTTAGCTTTAATTGACACAGGATCAAACATAACCTGTCTGTCTCAACAATGGTTCATAGACAATAAAGATAAAATCGGAAAATATGAAGAGCTGCCTACAACAAATATACAAATCCACACGGCTGTAGGAACAAAGACCCGCAGAGTATCTAGAATAATTATGATAAGAATGAAGATAGAAGGAGAAGAATTATATGTTAATTGTGCCGAATTTAATTAGAAACATAATATTAGGAATGGACTGGATAGTAAATACAGAGACGGAAATAAACTTTTATACGAAATATATAAATATGAGAATAAATGATAAGCGAATCGTTATAAAGTTTGAGGAGGCAAAGCAAGAAGGAATTCTATGTTATATTATTAAAGAAAACACACCTAATTATGATACAATGAATAAAAATGAAGAATACAACTATATAAACAAAGATAATCAACCACACGGCGCAAATAATCTTATCAATATTTTAGATGAACCCACTATAAACAACACTTTAAAAGAAAATCTTAATCTAGGACCAGAACAAAAATTAGAGTTAACTAAATTATTACTAAATTATAAACACATTTTTTCGGATGCTCCAGGACTTTGCAATAAATACACTCATTCGATCCAAATTATAGAAGATAAAATTTTTAAAAGCCAATTTTACCCGGTACCCCTGATGTACCAAGAAGCAGTAAATAAGGAAATAAAAAGGATGTTGGATTTACGAGTTATCGAACCATCACATAGCAGCTTTATCAACCCTATCATCCCCATAATTAAGAAGGATGGAGAAATACGCCTTTGTCTCGACGCAAGGAAGGCAAATGAAATCACTGTTCCCGATTATGAACAAAATCGGAGCATCAATGAATTATTAGCAAAAGGAGCAGACGGCAAGTGGTTAAGTACAATTGACCTCACCGCCTCCTACTGGCAAGTTCCGTTGGCAGAAGAATCACGAAAGTATACTGCTTTTCAGTTTAGAGGACATACCTATCAATATACCGTTACCCCATTTGGAATTTCCACATCGCAAGCCACCTTAGTTCGTGCCTTAGACGAAGTTTTCGACGATTATATTGAATCTTTTACCATTATTTATATTGATGATATATGTGTCATTTCCCCCGATTTCCAAAGCCATTTATCCCATCTTTCATACATCTTCCAAAAATTAGCCGATGCCAACATGACAATAAAATTTTCTAAGTCCCTTTTCTGCCGAAATTCTGTCCCTTTTCTAGGCTATACGCTAACTTCAACTGGCCTACAAATGAACAATGACAAAATTTTCCATACTCAAATTTTGGCCCATACTCAATTTTCCAACCCCACGAACCCGCAAACAATTAAAATCTTTTCTCGGCTGCATAAATTATTACAATAAATTCTTAAATAAATATTCCGAAACCATACAACCCCTTCTGCGCCTAACTTCAAAGAAAATTAAATTTAATTGGACCCACTCAGATGATGAAACTTTTGACAGAATTAAAGCAATGTTCCTGCGCACCCAAATTCTACACCACCCTAATCCTCGACAACCCTTTTATTTACAAACCGACGCCTCAGACGTCGCCATTGGAGGACATCTTTATCAGATTAACGAAGAGGGAGAGAAGAAAGCAATTGTATTTTTATCTAGATCGTTACAAGCGACCGAACAACGGTATACCACTACCGAAAAGGAATTACTAGCCATAATCTATTGTCTGCAAAAAACTAGATATATTATCTACGGGACAGATTTAACTATACTCACTGACAATCACGCCCTTACATTTCTAAGAACTTCTAAGCGCTCGCTTGACGCGATGGATTCTAGCACTCCAAGACTACACTTTTAAAATACGACATTGTAAAGGAAGCGAAAATTGCACGGCCGATGCCCTAAGTCGAATACCTCCGACCGACGATATAAATTCCTCGGAAGATCAATCCAAATTAATTATGGCCTACATTGAAAGGACCCAAGACCCCCGTTTATTAATCGAATTACGCAACATTTCCAGTCATCAACATACAGATCCAAATTTATTCGAAATTATACAATCCCTCCAGGAATCAGAACAAATTGATAATAACCTCAGGGAAAATAAACCTTATAAAATATACGATAATATACTCTACCAGCAATTAAATTCAAGATGGCTAATCAATGTCCCTGAGAAGTTAATAAATAGATTAATCTGGGAATGCCATATTTACTATTTACATTGTGGTGCTAAAAAATGTTTCGACATTCTACGCGAAAATTTTATATTTAAAAACATGGGACGACGCATTCGCACGACACTCGCTACATGCGATATATGCCAAAAATGCAAAAGCAACCCCACCCCTCTATAGGAGTACCTACAGGCATAACATGCACAGAGAAAAATTACCACCTTGCAGTCGACATTATAGGACCCCTTCCGACAAGTATTGGCAGAGTCAAATATATATTCATCGTCCTAGACATATTCACTAAATTTGTCAAATTATATACAATGAGATGCGCGAATACGAAAACTATTTTACAGAAGCTTACCCAACTACATTTCCCTATATTCGGGATACCAAAATATATACAGAGCGACAATGGTACACAATTTAGAAGTCAAAAATGGAAAACTACCTTAGAAAACCTTGGAATTAAATTAATATTCAACCCGTATTACCACCCAAAAACTAATATGGCCGAGCGTCCAATACGCGAAGTCAAGAGGTGCCTACGAACATATTGTTCAAGAAAACACAAAAACTGGGCCAATTATATACCTGACATTAACGACATGCTCAACGAAGTCTATCACGAAACCACAGGATATACGCCTAATGAATTACAATTAGGAAAGAAAAATATACGATTTTGGGAGCCCTATTTAAATAACTGTTTCAACAATGACGTACCAACCGACGTAAAATTAATTCTGGCGAAAAAACGTATCCAAATTAAGCAAGAGAAACGAGCTAATAAACAAAATTCTAAATTAACACCTACAATTTTCGAAATTAATGATCTAGTATTAATCAAAAATTTTCCCCAATCTAATGCAGCAGAAGGAGAAACATATAAATTATTTGAACTATTTTACGGACCCTATAAAATATACAAGAGAATCGGTCAATCAACCTACTATGTCTGCGATTTAAACAATATAAATATTAAAGGCCCGTATCATGTCACGGCACTGAAACGCTACCAATGCATCGAATAGCATGCAAAACAACAACGTAAGACCAGCTGTTCTCAAATTGAGGTCAATGACCTACTTCCAACAGAAGAGCAATTCCAATCATATGCCTACAGTAACAGCGGTAAACAAACTACTTAAATATATTTTTCATTGTTAGTTTTGGTTCCATGAAAACATTTATACAAATATTTTCAAGGAAAGTCACCAAGGGGATAATTGTAACAATTCAAAATATACCATAAAATTATTAATAAGTCAAACGAATCATACATTACTGTATTTCAACTAAACACGCATGAGTGCGAGAGAGACAGAAGACTGATAGTAAAAATCATTTAGAAACGATCCGACCGACGACATCTAGCGGACGGAATCGCAAACAACAAATTAACAAGATTCTAAAACACCCGACTTTCGATAACATTTTACGTAATTAATAATACTTCCAGACCTCGTATCCCTATCTTTCCTATATCAAAATTCATCTAAATTAACCAACCACTCCATCCAAATTATAAGATTAACTCAATCAACAAGCGTTCGACCGAAATTCACTTTTTTAATCCACTCGAAACCAGACCGGCATACTAAAATCTAGGCCATATCAGAAATACAATCATCGATCCTAAGAGAACCAAAATTTAAATCAAAAAATGAAGAACACCATCAGATAGAACGAAAGATTCTTCATCAAAAATGTCTTTGGCAAAATTTCATAGGAAACACCGTTAAGCCATAACAATTCACTGAAAGTCGACGAAACAACGGCTAAAGCTAGATAGGTGTAGGACATGTTTATTAAGCCCCGCCCACAGTCACGTGACCGCTTGCAGCGCGGAAATCCCAGTTTAAAAGCCAAATGTATAGTTTTAATTGTAAATAGTAGATGTTAGAAAATAATTTGTACAAGGAGCTATTTTTGGTATTTTCATGCAATTTTCTTATTTAATCAATTTCTTTTTAATTTTATTATTCAATATTAGTTGTAAAACAAAATTATTTCAAAATTTAATCAAAACAACACCAAATAAATACACTACATTTTAAATTACACTTTTTTGTACAACAATCCAAACCCCAGAAGATACGAAATTCACCAGGCCTTATGTACCCATTTCCTGAAGGCCCAAAGCAAGCCAGTTTTGATCCCAGGATTTTTAATTGTTGAATAGACGCCTAAGAAGCAAGACCTATGACCAACGCTCTCCAATAGACAATTTAAATTGAAGATTCTTAGTGTTCAAACTTTGTCAACGTTTAATAAATAACTTGTCTTATCTAAAGTGAAGTGTAATAATCATCAATAATCATTTAAAATCCTATAACAAGAAGAAGAAGTTATAAATTGGGTGAGATCTATCCATAGGCCTATAATTACTTATATGAAATTAACTCTATCTATATTTCAAACCATCCATCAGTGAAAACTCGAATATTATAATTTTTGGAAAGACTTTATAAAATATCTTTATAAGAAGAATTTGTTCGGACCATCAATATAAATTTAACTTCGATATAACTTCCCTTTGTATACACCTACATACACTTACATTTTAACCCATTGTACTATTTTCCTTTCCCCTTTTTCAATTTTCATATTTATCTATAATAACTGTTTTAATCATTACTTCTGTTTCAATAATAATAATATTGGGAAAAGTCGGCACTGATCCCCCGAGATATTAAGAGTGTTATAAAAGACTATAACGAACATTTGATTTTGAATTAACTTGTTTTGTGAAAAATTGTATATATATATTTTAACTTTTCGTTTTTTTATTAAAGAAGTTGTTAAAATTGTAAACTGTCTTTGTGTTTTGAATTGAATCAGTTATTTTAATCAGAAAAAGTGGGTATATTGTAAATTGACGCCGCAATGTTTGGCATTTCTCACGGAGAAAATCTGGTGTGTTATTGTACGTTACAATCTAGGCCTAGGTTTGTTACCAGTCGTGTACTTGGAACATAAAAACTGTTTTTTTCAAAATAAAAAATTTGAAATTGATAAATGTTTTTATACAGTTATATTTAGAACTAAATTACAAAACTTTTTTACGCTTACGAAAAAAGTACAAAAAATGTTTACTACTTGTTATGTAGGCCTAAAGTTGAACTTTTTCCTTTCGTTACTGAACATTTTTTGTTTCTTGAGCTAATAACTTTTACAATTTCAAAATAAACTAATTTTTAGTGGCATATTTGAATTCTTTGAAGTTTCTTCTACAAAAAAAGGTATTGAACACTTTTGGATTGGGGTTCATTTATTATTTTTGGTGAATTTTTAAAAATATGCTTGAAAAACGCTAAAAACAGGCTTTTCAATTTTAGCTTTAACCATGCCACTGGGAGGGTTAAACAACCTGTCCCTTCCCTTCCGTTTTTAGAAGATAACGGATTCGTAACGCAACGGATGGTGTAAACCTACACTAAGGCGAGGTCAAGAGAATTTGCCGCGTCTTCGTGTTATATGAGTTCAGTTTGAGCGTTCTTCTCCGCCTCGCTTTCCTCCGATCCAATCAACGCTGTATTGAACTGGCACTAGCAGATGTCCCCGCACTTACTTAAAGATTTATGCCTTAGCAAGTCAATACGTTGATATTATTAATTAAATCTGCCTATTTCGAATTCCCGCTAAACCGAACAGTGTTCAGTCCCACAATTAGTTCGGAATAGCGGGACTTCATTGTATGTCTTTTTAATAATAATTGTGGCACAAGCAGCTTCCATGTCTGACATCCTCGCCCGTCAATTCCACTAAATAAACTGAAAGTTTTAACTCGTTGCATAGTGTATGGACCAATGTTTGCGCAAACACGTTGTTGCACAAACCCAATGTTTGCGCAACATGCTCGAAGCGTATGCTAGCCTTAAAACTACATATACAGTATGACAAAGAAAAAACATAATAGTTCTGGTTTAAAATTAAAACACACATTTAGTAAATTTATTGACAAATATTACATACTACTGTCATAATGTATACGATTCGCTTTTTGTTTGCGTAAAGTTTGCTTTGAAACAATTTATTCTCAAGACTTATGTGCGGTAACCACGTTTCCTTGCCCTGCACGCCATCAACACGTACTTTTCCCTCTTCTGCTTCGACATTTTCTTCCAAATCCGATGTCCTTCCCGTGCTATGCAGTTGATAGGGGTGTTCCGCATCGACTTTCTAAAGTCTCTAAGGAAGTTAACGAAAGGATATACAGAGATCCTGCGCCAGTTCCGGTTACACAAGGTAACCTTAGAGCGAATCCCTCCCGGGCAACATCTTCTAGTGGTCGCCTTCCGTCTTCTCGGACAGTTATATTTTCGTTTTGGGCCAGCACAACATTTACTTCTCCTCGCCATCGGAAATTTGCTGCTTTCACAAAAACATTTTTGAATTTACCACTGAAATTTTGAAAGCATCCGCTCTATGTGATACAGAAATTTAAATGAAATCGGTTGCTAGGTTACATTGTAATGTGTGTGTTGTATTGTTATGGTTTTCAAATGATGATACATAATGGTTAAAGTTCTTGCTGATATAATTATTTAAAGATGGTCTCGGCTAACCTCATTAAGTATGGCACATAAGAAATTACTAAAATATCTATCTGTCTATTGGCTATATTTTAAATGAGACAGATCATTGTAGGGTTAAACTTCATGAAAACTTTGAACTCAATCAGTTAAACCGTTCTCTAGATATGAATTATTTTGTAAAAAAAACAAAATGCCGGATTCTGGAAAACGGAAGCGTTTTTGGCCCTATGTTTACACGAACGTTTTTTCTTATTTTTACCCACAGAACCCTTCCCCGAAGTTTGGCTGTTTACTTATGGTACACCCTGTATATTTACAATCAATAACTTAAAAAAGTTTGACGCATATTTTATAATGTTTAGTTTTACATTATTCTGAACGTAATTTCATCCGGCATACTGAGGTTTGAACTACGCCTAAAGTCCCCCATTCGCTTCAAACATTTTGTGCAACAAATAGGTTTGCGCAAGCATTTTGATGGTAGGTTCAAAGTGTATGGTAGTGTTTGCGCAACAGTTTGAAGGGTAAACACCTCCGAGATAAATTTCCAAAGCCCTTAAAAATCCAAATAGGTTTTACAATATGATCTGTTTATTATCTAATTGACCACTTAAAACATACACAATGTTTTTCATGTATCTATAATTGAGTTTTTTACGCTGATTACTACGTGGGTGACAAGCCGGAGCGACATCAGCAATACGCTTGCGACATCAGTAATTACGATTGCGGCAGTATCCAGAATTATTCTGTAGTTACACGAGAATGACCAATAATAATGAAACACAAGAACTCACACAGGCATGAACTGCACTTCAATGCTTGCTTCTAATCCCAGATCGCTGACATCGGCGGTGACATCTGATCCGTTGACGCGTTCTATGTGCATGACACGAGCGACAGCAGCAATGTGACACGAGGTACCGCAGCGACAAAAGAGAAACTGATTTGAAATTTCAAAATTCGGTCGCATCAGCAGCTCCCGTCGCGTCGCTACGGTCATCGAAGTAGAACGCTCCAATGCATTTACAGTTGTTTGATTAGAAAATCACTTGGCTGCTCTGGTCGCTCATGTCCCGTCGCTCATGTAGGAATCGGCGAAAATGATAAAACTCTCGCTGGCACCAACAACTATACAGATTTAGGTTTAAAAATATGAATATATTAGAAAGGTTAATTACCTTGTATTTGCGTCTGACAATCCAATGTTTCCTTCCTACTTAAGATGACTAGTTTCAGACGGAAATACAAGGTAATTAACCTTTCTAATATATCCACTGAATTAACAATCCAGGAGGCTACACATAAATATATTATGTCTAAATTAAAAATATGTTCCTACATTTTTTTTAAACATGAAGAAAATACTATGTAACTTTAGGCAGGTTTCACACTGAAGGAGACAGAAGACAAAGAGACAAACTGTTAAATCTGTTAACAACAGAAACCGATGAATGCGCTATTTCAAGCGTTGAATACCGATATATTAGACCATTCACTGTACTTGTCAGACAGACCTCGTATGCAGGACCAGCAGATCATTTATGTAGAGCAGGAAAGCAGTGGTCTCAGGATGGAGAATAAAATTTTTTAACACATTTAAAACACAATTTTTATCACAAACATTTTAAAAACCATTACTTTATCATATTATTTTTGCATTCACAACATATTTACAAGCCAAAAAAGGTTTCTACTGTAGTCCGTTCTAAAATTATATTTTTCTGCATTAAATTCAATCCAATTTACACTATCAGCTAGGCCTATGATGTAATTCTCTGTTTGAAATTATCTATATATATAAAAGCGCAATACCACTCATTCACTCACTGACTCACTCATCACGATTTCTCAAAACCTACCAAACTATTGAAATGAAATTTGGTATGTAGCTTCCTCTAGGGCCATAGGTGCTCACGAAGAAAGGGTATGAAAAATGTTGAAATTTTAGGAGGGGTTTGAGAGGATCAAAGTTATTAAAAAACGATTTCTTCAAAACTACCGAACGGATTGGAATACAATTTGGTATGTAGCTTCCTCTAGGGCCATAGGTGCTTACTAAGAAAGGGTTACAAAAAATTCGAAATTTTAGGAGGGGTTTGGGGGGATTAAAGAAACTAAAATGATAATTTCAGGTCTTTTATTATTATGACAATAGTGCTTTTATTATTTAAGATCTATATATATAACAGCCAAATACCACTCACTGACTGAACACTTAAAAAGAATACAATTACGTTAAAAAGACTGAAAATACCAACCACCACGGGCAACGCCGTAAGGGTCAGCTAGTCATTTATAAATGATGGATGTTCAACTTTATTATTACTTATTCGGACATTTGGCATCATTTGTGTGTTAAAATCAATACAAATCTTTTTGGGAATATGAATAACTCTTGTTATGAAGTGATTAAAAATGAATTGAACATAAATCTACAGACATCTAGGTTTAGTGTCCTGTGTGCCGTTTTTAGCTTCAGTTTTTACACGATGTTGCCTAACAGTGTTTTAAAAGCTGTAAAAATTGTATATTTTTTGCCTACGCACTTAATATTTTCTGATAATCCTGACATGTACGCTGTAGGTTTACTTTCATCTTTGGACTCTTTCTTTTTATTATTTTTCGATCTTTTGCATTCAGAAATAATTGATTGAGGATATTCGTTAAAATTTATCCCGCTTGATGCCAGGTCTGATCGACTATTTATTTCATTTTGTAATAGATCCCGATGGCGGTACATTTAACCTTTTCGCTGCGTAAATCGACTACAGTCCACGTTAGAAAAACTTTTCCGTTTTCTGTGCAAGTCGATTGTAGCCCCAACTGAACGGAAATTATGTTATTTAGCCTCAAGTAGGTGCTGCTCCCTGTTTCTAGCCAGTGAAACTTTGTAGTATCACATGTTTTTCTTGATGTTCCAACCGGGTGTTTAGTGAAGGTTATATTGTGGTTGTAATGATTTCCATTGGTTCTAAGTGTGTGTTTATGATAATATTTAATTATATTGCTAGTATATATTGCGGGTGGATATTTGTTTTACGTAATTCAAGTTCCTAAGTGATTTAGTGTTGGTTTAAGAGGCCTATTTTATTATAATGTAAGTACTATATTGGTGATTAATTCTAACCTACTTCATAATGAATCCTATTACTTTAAATGAGCAATTCTTGTATCTATCTTTGTATCTGTCGCGGATCTCGAAAACGGCTCTAACGATTTCAAAGAAATTTTGTATTTAGGTGTAGTTTTGATTTTTAAGTACACCCCATACAGTTGTATTTCGTGTAAAAACGCAATTTTTTGAGAAAATCAAATTAAAAAGTTGAAAAATTTTAACATAGGGTCTTATGAGTTGCCATGTTGGTTACAAAATAACAACGAAATAGTAAATAAAGCGATCAAAACAGCTGTTTATAAACAAGGTATTTTATACTGTTTCAGCACGTTGGAATTAGAATAAATTGGGCCTGATTTAACAATTTATTTTGCCAAAAAAAAAGGTAAACTTGGCAAAGATGGATAAATTCGAACAGTCAATTTTGTAATATAGACCTGGCAAATTTCTGAAACATAGTATTGATGTTATGTTAATCCTGCAATAATGTTTACTATATTTATGCCTGGTTTCAAAACTTTAGTTGACAGAAGATAGTAGAACTAGGACTAAAATCGTAAACAAATACTCTTTTTAAACATTTTAAAGTATTCACAAACAAAATTATTATTACAATATTCCATTATAGAAACAAAATTTATTGACATTATTTCTACTTCAAGAAAGTGTAATTTCTGTGTGTTAGCTAGGCTAGAATTATATGTTACTGTATCTGTACTACTTATTACACAATTAATTATTAATTTATGCTTATACATGCTATCTTATACATGTTTTAATATTAAACTGTTGTAGATTAATACATTTTCATTGTTTTTTATAGTGAATATTTTTTAATGTGAATATTTAAAAATATGTAACATTTTATAAAATTTCCATGTTTTTCACACATAATTTTTTTTTTTAATAAAAATAATAGTTTATATTAATGCAAGATATAGTAATAAAAGATATATAAGTCAAATAAACATTAATTAAAAATTTCACTCATAATTGCAAAATATAGGGAGCTGCTTGGATTTTAATACGCAGCGAAAATGTTAAAAAGATTAGCCTAGTCTTAGCTTTAGTTTTCTCTTGGTAACTAGGGATGCTATATTCTCTCAATATGTTGTGTATTATTTTCTTTACATACAGACGATGGCAAACGTTGGAACAAACAATTGAAAAATCCATCGTTAAAAATTAATTTCAAAAGAAGATCCCTAATACAGTGTAAATT
>JAGFPH010003851.1:103163-125034 GCA_018207615.1 Philaenus spumarius | reverse complement strand
GTGATGGACGCCAAGGGCAAAGGAGCAGGCGGAGGGATAAGCGTGGCTGGAGGCGGAGGAGATCCCGATCCTGCGAGATCTGGAAAGCCTGTCGTGGTCATCGACGACTGTCAGTTCCATCAGTGCGTCAAACTGTCCAAGTTTGAAACTGAACACTCTATTAGCTTTATACCACCTGATGGCGAGTTTGAGCTGATGAGGTAGGTTTGTTTTCTGTTTCAAGAGTAAAATATCATTAAATTCTATCAAGAATATTCTTTTCCAACGGCAGACCCTGTATCACTCCATTAGATTTCTAGCCAACACATGTGTGTCAGGTTCACATATTCCTGGTGAGCTGGATCCAGTCTCTTGCAGATCAAGAGGTGGTCTCTGTTCATTACTGACTGAGTCATGTTCTTTGCAAATTGTGAGACCCCTTCTATAACTTTCAGACAGCGGTAAGTAGAAATATGAAAATTTGGGAATGCCTTTGGATGATTAGTAACTACTTTTACAAGGAGGGATTCTGTAGGGGCAACTCAAAATTGTTAAATATAAACAAAGGGCTTGTGACACATCATGTTTTTTATCCTTAAATCGCGAACATTTTGATACCAAGCAACCCTATCCAAAATGGCAGTTGAAAAACTTTTTTTTTTTAATACTGTACTTTACCTGGGGAAGCGGGTGTTCTTGAAAGTCTGTAAAAGTAGTTAATCATCCAAACTCATTGCCAGAATTCCATTTTTCTATTTTAAATTGTAAAAAATTTGCAATATTTTCCATTTTTTTTTTTGGAAAAAAGTTTTTCGGAAGCTCTTTTAATTTAGACTTTGAGAAGTGAACGGGAAGTTTTTTCAAATACAATTGAGATTAAAAGAATTGGGGTTTAGGAATTTTTGGCCATCATTTGTGTGTTAAAATCAATAAACACCATTTCAAGATCAACTACCTTCATCAAGCGTCTAAAAACTAAACGAACATAAACCTGAGAACTAGGCCTGTGTTAAAGAAACAATGTAAGTCATAATTTGGTCTTACGTCTATGCTTGTTTGGCTGATAGGATTGTCCGCCAGCTTCATGAACCAGGCTTCAATTATCTTTCGTTTGTATAAGTTACTTTTCCTGTGTATGATTTTTGCCTCTTGCTAATTGAATTTATTGTTTTTGGACCATATATTATATTATGTTCTTCAATTTTAGATTTATCGACCAGGCCTAACCGTACGTTATTTTTCTGTTTACGTTTCCCAAAACGTTATCTATTGATTTTAACACAAAAGATGGCAAATGTCCAGAAAATTGATACAGCAGAACCTCCATTATCCGAGATGGGCAGACCTCGGATAGCCAAAAACTCGGACAATACGGTAGGCCATGAGAAAACTATTGAGGTGCGAGTTCCCGCATTATTTACGTCGTTATAGGCTGATTTGGAGCCATACTTACTTCAAAATATATTTTATTTGGCTTTAACCCTCTCAGTGGCAGACTGCCCAAAGTGACGTTCTCTCAGGCGCAAGATACAGCTATTTCGACAATTAGCGAGAATTTGCATATATTTGCATAAGCGATAATTTAACCCACTTAGAATCATCCAATCGCAATAAAACTGGCACCATTGGAAAGAAAATGAATCAAACTTTAATTTTTGTATTTACAACTTTTTCGTAAAACGTATATTTACATACGTAATCATCGTTTTAAAATATGCAAATCTGTCTACAGCTCTTTCCGTGCGCGAATTGCATACAATTGTACTGTTATTTCCCACTTCTTCTACGTTTAAGTCCGTCTACACTAATATTTCTTTGGCATTTATAACGATACCATTGGATTCGTCATGATTTTATCTTTCTGTTGGTGTCTTCCAATCAGATTTCACTGTAAAATTACTATTTTATTGAAGAATTACTGTAAACCCTTGCGATTGGACAGTCTCTCAACCAATAAACGGGCCATTTGTCAATCGATATTGGGAAGGCAGTGCCTTATGTTTTGACAGATTTCTTTACACGATTTTGTAGAGCAAAGTCTGAAGTTTGAAACTGTGGTAAGTAATCCAGAAATAACCGGTTTTTTGTCTGCCTAGTCGACAGTTGAAATGTCAGTTCTAGTGAGAAAGTCAAGCGCGTGGGTTCTCACGTTATACAAATGGGGACCTATATGCAGCGTGTAGGGTAGCGGCTTTTCATTAGATTGATATCATTTTGTTATTCAAATAAATATAACTCAAACACTTTTGTGAACTAAGGAAAGTCGAGTATACCGTTATTTTCTTTGATTTATCCTCTACACTTTGTTATAATAATATTTCATTTTTGGGCAAAGCATATATTAGTAAGTGACGTTACAATCTAGGCCTAGGTTTGTTACCAGTCGTGTACTTGGAACATAAAAACTGTTTTTTTTTAAAATAAAAAATTTGAAATTGATAAATGTTTTTATACAGTTTTATTTAGAACTAAATTACGAAACTTTTTTACGCTTACGAAAAAATACAAAAAATGTTTACTACTTGTTATGTAGGCCTAAAGTTGAACTTTTTCCTTTCGTTACTGAACATTTTTTGTTTCTTGAGCTAATAACTTTTACAATTTCAAAATAAACTAGTTTTTAGTAGCATATTTGAATTCTTTGAAGTTTCTTCTACAAAAAAGCTATTGAACACTTTTGGATTGGGGTTCATTTACTATTTTTGGCAAATTTTTAAGAATATGCTTGCAAAACGCTAAAAACAGGCTTTTCAATTTTAGCTTTAACCATGCCACTTGGAGGGTTAAATAATATAAATAATATAGTTTTAAATAAACAAAGACGGTTTGATAATAGTACACAAATGAAAGAAATTTGATACTGTAAGCTATTGTAATAAAAACAAAAATTTAAAGTGTCATTTATATTATTTATGAAAAGAACTAATTAAAATCCTTGAATCGCAAACAAACTCTTTAACACCGACCGTAAACAAAAGAACAAAATACAGTAGCAGGGGGAAGAAATAACTCGTGGAAAAGTATGCGAGTCATAAATATGATGCCGCGATGACTGACAGGGTATAACAGGAACAAGACTGCTTCGTCATTCACTATACTACCCGTGCGCTAAACGTCACCCGTACCATTTAGGCAAACTACGGTTTTGTGTTCTTTCTGTTCAAACTAACACAAAAGTTTTTATTATGAATTTAATTATTGAGAAATCATCTCCAGCTATGAATTCATTATCGAAATCAATAAATTCAGTAACTTACATTTATTTATAAGTTAACAGAATCTATGATTGAAAAATGAATCGCAGTACGTTCCCGTCTTAATTTTTTTTCTTGAAATTCTGAAAGCGATTCGGATAGTCTAAATTCTGATAATTAGAGTTTTACTGTACTTCTCTTCCAAAATTTGTCTAATAATTGTGCTAAGAGGAAATAACTATTTACCTATGCTAAGCCTTAATTATTTAAAATTTAATTTTTAACACGGAGATATGTTTTTTTTTCAGATACCGAACCACCAAAGATATTTCACTGCCATTCCGTGTGATTCCGTTGGTCCGCGAGGTCGGACGGACCCGTATGGAAGTAAAAGTCGTGTTGAAATCGAATTTCAGGCCTTCGCTGCTCGGACAGAAGATGGAAGTCAAGATACCTACCCCGCTGAACACTTCGGGTGTGCAGCTGATCTGTCTGAAAGGGAAAGCCAAGTATAAGGCATCGGAGAATGCTATTGTTTGGAAGTGAGTACACAGAAACAAATATTAACACTTGAAAAACACAGCTGTGATTTGTTAGTGGTAGCTATCTCTGAGGACTGTGTGGTTGAAACGTGTTTTATTCAACGAATGTATGTGAGAATTTGTGTTCTGTAATTACCAACTCGTATGAAAGTGACTTCATATGTACGTGAGTAACAAAATATTATAATTCATGGTTGTGTAAAATAACTATAATTTTAAAGACATATGTTACGTAAAGGATCTGTCAACAATAAACCACTTCTTTAGACATATATCAGCTGATTTACTCATGTAAGAAAACCTAGTCTATTGTGCGTCCGGGCTTTAATTGGCAGTACAGGACATATGGGGCGGGGCTACTACCTGTCCTGACAATATGCGACTCTGTGGCTGTCGCCGCGACGCGTCTGCATGTCGAGAAAGGCGTTATCGTTACTGACAGATGCATTAAAAAGGATGTTCACAAGTTATAGTTACCAAATAGTCTTCAACTTATATTCAGTATCGTGAACAGTATGATTTGAAAAGTAATAACAGTCAATAAAATACAATTTTATGACCATGTAATAAATAAAGAAAAGGAATGTAGTCTACAATATGTTATAAGATTGTTTTGCAGTAACCATAAACAAACAAAGAAACCCAAGACTATAAATAATATTACTTTTGTTATGAAGGAACAGTTTTGGTGCAGTTAAGTGTTGAGACAACAGAAATAACCCAATGCTCTGGCGTTTCCTGTAAACAGATAAAGAATAGATTCCTCTTCTGTCCCATTTCATTGTTCAGTGTTAGTGTGTTTGTAGATACAGTGGTGCACATTCTAGTGTTATTTCAAATGTAATGTGAAACCACATTACATTATATTGGTACATAAGTGTAAAAAAGATAAAACTGTTAAACATTGCGTTTAAATTTTTAAGCAGAAACACTGGGATGGCACCGTGCTACTTATAAACACACAATGATAACTCTTGACTTCTGCGGTTCCTGCTGCCTAAACTAAGCAGCCCAAGTAAAAAAGTCAAATTAAAAAAATTAAATTTATCTATTTTTTTTACAACTTTTCCGCTTGAAAAAGTTGTCTGACCGAAAATTTTTTTAAATCCTCGCTTACTACATTTATTATAAATTGTCCATTGCGTTTCAGTTATAAAAGCCTGTACAAAATCTTTATATATAATACGTGAAGCCGTTTTTTGTAAACACAACTCCTCCCTTATTTCTGGACCAATTTTAATGTTTGAGGTTTCAAAAAATTCGTCTCATTTCGTAGTTTTGCAATAAGGTTTTAGATGTCAAAAATTCTTATCCTTAATGGCGTGAGCTAATCTCAAAGGTCGGGTTTTCCACATAAGATTAACATGGAAAATATTTAAAAACCATTTCTATACAAAACAGCTGTTTATAATAAGAAACAAACTAATCCAGCTGATTTCGTGGATGTAAATAACGATGATTACAGTATTCAGAAGGTTATAAAAACATTTTAATACAAAACAGCTGTTTATAATAAGAAACTAACTAATACAGCTGCTTTGTGGAAGTAAATATTGATTTTTATAAGGGAGGAAATGAGTTATTTATTCAAATTATAAAATTTACGAACTAATTTATTTTGAACATTTAACATTATTTACCATCTTAGTTTTGAGGTTATTATTTATAACTTTTTTGTTAGGTTTTTGATTAAGTGTAGACCTGAGCCTTACTGGTTCTTTTAACCTTTATTATTACTGCTGTTATAAAATATAAGAAATAATTTGATTTGAACATTGAACATTATTTACCATCTTAGTTTTGAGGTTATTATTAATCCTACACTTTTATTATAAATAAAACATAACATATGTTTTTAGAAGGTCGCACCGGGGGTTGGCGTGCGGAGCACGCAGGGGTCTCCCCTAGTATATAACAAATGTATGTATATTTCTTGGTGTCACAATAGGAAAGACAGTTTTATTAGCGCCAAAAACTAGTGTTAGGTATTTGATAAAATTACAAAATTACGTCATCATCTAGAGTGGCCGATGTCGGCAGTGCGGGTAGTAGTACGGAAATTTCATATGAAATGCATTAGCACAGCCTTTCCCGTACTGTCAACTAAAGTCCGGACGCACAGTAGATTTTATTCTTTGGGATTATGTTATTATAACTTGCAGTGTGTAATTTACCCTAAGCAAAATACATTAATCTATTACCTCATAGTTAGTAAGGTTCATTGTGACTATTGTTGATTTTGCAGAAGTCGATTCTCTGCCAAAACCGAAGCCAACAAATCAGGGGTAACTTCTCCAACTGCAGCTTAGATTCAAGCTCTGAGCTGAGCGAAAGAAGCCAGTAAGGTTTATAAATCCCTTGGTAAATCCCCAGAAGTGAAAGTCGAGGGTCGTCGCATCCAATGTAGTCGCCATGTAATCGAACGATCAAAATATCTCGACTTAAAGAACCATACCGTAAAGAACCCTGTACAAATATTTCGCCCCATCAACTTACTTAGTGCTTTCCTGTTTTGTTATTAGTGTGTTATTAAATATTTTGGAAATTTTACAGGATTAAACGCATGGCTGGTATGAAGGAAACCCAACTGTCTGCTGAAATAGAACTCCTGGAAACAGATACTAAGAAGAAGTGGACCAGGCCTCCTATATCTATGAACTTTGAGGTAAGCTGCACTATCGATTCTGTTGGACTTTTAAGTAAATTAAAATAATGATAAATTTAGTCTTAGCAGAGGGAATGAAAACGTATTGCTTCTGAAAGTGTTTTTCTTTAAAAAAATAAAAAACCAATATAAATTATGTCGATAGAAGTGACATTGAACATATTGAGGGTTGAGTTTATTCGTAACTTTGAAGGTGCAGTCAGGCTGTCATTGTTTTTCCAAAAATCTAGGTAATTGTATATTTTATCGAGAGTTTTTGATCTTTACATTTTATAAAATATTAAAAAGCATTGAATTTAACTATTGTATGGTTATCGAGGAATAGAGCACTTATTTAGGAGTGGTCTGATGTCCCTCATGGTCCCCAGTCAAACATATATACAAATAAACAAGACATATATATACAAGGTATAGCTAAAAAAGTGGGATTTTTGGTGTAACTCTTTTTATTATTTTTCCTTTACAACTTTGATTTTAACCCCTTCAATATACTCCCCTCCACTATCCCTTTCCATTCGAATTTTCCACTGTTCAAAACAGTGTTATAAGGCATTGTCTGAATGCTTGTTCATGGTCTGCGTCACTTTTTCCTTCACAGCTTCCACTGTATCAAAGGTTCCTCCACTTTCGGAAACATAACAAAATCACACCGAGCTAGGTGTGATACAATACGGTAGTAATGAATGGTGTGAGTTCGGAGGGAGGGGGTGACAGCAGTGACATCATCTTGAGTCATCCACTAGACTCTCCTCGACACCCCCTCTCTTTTTCAAGGCCAGTGCAACCCGGATGCTCGCTACTCACGCTCGACTAGAAGAAGTACAACATTTTTCATTTTTCCCTGCGATCTGCGCCCTCGGCCATGGCCTAGGTTGGCCCTATGGGTAATCCGGGCCTGTGTAGGTACCATGGAGTTTTTATTTTAATATAGAAGTAATTAAATAAATATTTGTTCCTTAAATCGAATCTAAACGTAGTTAACCTTGAACTGTAATCGAAAGATGGTTCATAGGCCTAAATTAAATATTTCTAAATTGATATTTTTCTTTATCGACTTTAAACTTAACTTACCCTGAACTGTATTCGAAAGACGGTTCGTGCCTAAATTTAATAATCTAAATCATTGTTTTTCTTCAGTCGACTCTAAACTTCGCTTACCTTGAACTGTATACGAAAGACTGGCTGTATCACCCCGAAACGAATTATTTGTATCGATTAATCGTCACACCGTATTCCAATTATTTTTTCTAGCTATTGTAAATCCTTCATTATGATTCTGTATTTTATTTCTTACAGGTGCCGTTTGCTCCTTCCGGATTCAAAGTCAGATACTTGAAGGTGTTCGAACCCAAGCTGAACTATTCCGACCACGACGTCATCAAATGGGTCCGCTATATCGGCCGAAGCGGTCTGTATGAAACACGTTGTTAAAAGAACGACCTGTCTGACGCAACATTAAATAAAAAAATATATATTAATTGTAAAATAATCTATGAAATTAAATTTAAAAAATGCATAATTCAAGAATACTCTGTAATAGGGTTAGTATTGTTTGTCCTTTTTCGTAATATTATTTGTTACATGTTAAATCTAGTGTTATTTTATTCCTTGCCTTACTTCGTTATAAGTAGATATTATTCCAAGGTTATTGTAATAATAATAATGTGTAAAATCGTAGTGATGTCGTCTTAATTTCCCTTCCTATTATGTTACTTTATCTGGCGTAAAACGTAACTGAAACGTAGCCATTGGTTAAAATGTGCTCAAAAATTAGTTTAGTCAATGTAATCTGTACATATAATGGAATAAAATCGTATCAGTCTGCCTGTTTGTGATGTCATCCACTGAGAACGACTGAACGCATAAAATTGGGTTTTGAGCCATAAGACGCAGCATTTTCTAAGGAAGGTTTAGGAGAAATCCGCATTTGAAAAAGTCCATTCGTTCGGAAGTTGTGACGTCATTAGTGACCAAAGACGAGTATTGGGTACGTTTCTGCTTTTAACTTCAGACTGGTAGCACCTGTAGTCAATTTGAAATACCCATGGATCCATTTTGATGAGTTTTTTTACCGTAGGTTGCATAGTTTAGGAATTATAACACAAAAAGTGTGGGTTTTTTCTTAAACTTTTAACCGACTTTTTAAACAGCTGTAGCTTTTGAACGGTAGGTTTTAGGGGAAATCGTAGACCACCTTAGCGGTTGAAAATTTGATTCTCTACAATTTTCATATTTGAAATTTTTCTCCGATGCGATCTAAGGGGTCAAAAATGCTTCAAAAAACCCTTTGATAGTTTTTCTTTAAGGCGATTTCGGCCGTAACTTTTTAAACGTGTTATCAACGAATTTCCATAATAAAAATGAGCTATTGTAGACACTTGTGAGGAGGCCTAAGGTGAGTAGTAAATGAGCACCGATCATTGCCCCCAGAACACGTTTTGGGGTGTCATAAAAAATTTTATGTATATGTGTTTGCACTCTTAACGGCCGCATTTTAAGTCCGATTTGGTACACACGTTGGTTGTCTCAGTACACACGTTGGTTGTCTCAGTCGCTCAGACGAATTCGTTAACCAAAAAAAATCCAACACCCGAAGCACGTTTTTTTTACCGGATGTAACTATTTTTTTAGATGTTTTGTACCGTTATCATTTTTAACGGGAGACGCTTTTGTTTTGAAGTTTTTACTTCCAAGCGAATGCAGATATTTCCACTTAAGGATCTTCGGAACCCTGCAAAACCCCATGTGTACAGTGTTATTTTAATAAAATTGGTCAAAGTACAGTCAGTGACCTTGTGGTGATGCGAGGATGGATTGAGAACAAGTCTCAGCATCTACTAGTAGCCCACTTAAAGTTCCTTATCTCTGAGCAACATCTAGTGCACAAGATTGCTTTTGTAGGTTGGCTAGTAGCACCACAGCTGTCTTGAATCGTAAGCCACAAAATCGTTGAAACGCGTGTTCGTAATCTTGTGTTTCCGATATTTTTTAAAATGAATAATCAGGGAAATAACTGAATTATTAAGAAAGCTTTATATGTTTTACATGGGACCTTAAAAAATGGAAATTATTAGAGTTGTATAGTTAACTTGCGATCCTGTTGTTGAAGTCGATGGACTGACCGCAGTTTTGCCTCACTGGGCTATTTTCAAAGTGTGTTAAACTACGTTGGACATATTAAAACTTAAAAAGTGTATCCGATCATCCACTGAACGGTCGTAAAATAAAATGTCTCCCCGTTGTGATCGGTAAAAAATTGTAACTATAACTATCAATTTTATTTAGATAAACCAAGGGAAATATAATTTACAAAAGAAGAAATCAGGATATTGTCCATGAACAATATTTCTTTATTGTTTTGGGATAAGAAATTTGAGCGGTTCGTTAGTTTTGTTTCACCTACGTTTGTAGGCAGTTTAAAACATTAAGTACATGTCTGATAAAATTCATCAAGGTAGTTTTTTTTACGGTTTTGGATTATCAATGTCTTTTAATGTAATAGCTATTTACGTTACAAGTGTAGTAAGAGCGTTTTTACATCACGTAGGTGAATGTTGTGCAACAAGCGAAGCGAGTTGCATAGTTCACCTAAGTGATGTAAACACGCTCTTGCGTAACGTGTAACGTACAAGATTTTACCTGACCCGACAATATACAGGGGGTTACGTACAATATTTTTCATGTCCCCACAATATACAGGACGGGGTGTAAATAACTTAATCTACAATATATAAACTGGTTTGTTTTTAAGTGAACTGTTTTTATTGATTACAATAAAATACAGGATATTTTTACTTGGAAACACAACATAAACCTAGGAACAGATTAAAACTATTTTGAGTAGATGTTGAAAACGCAGTTATGACATGCTTCAAAATTTATATGTTGAGCTGTAACATTTTTACTATGAGTTCTTTCAATGGTTGATGAGGATTGAAAAACAATTTTACTTTGATTTGTTTCACTGGTTGATGAGGGCTCAGAACTCGTTGTAGGCTTCAATAACAAGTTTTCATTGGTAGTTGAGTTTTTATTTTCACCCAGAATGCATGCAGATATTTTCTGTTTGTTCCCAATCGAAGATTCTATGTAGCCTTCGGCTACAGCAGAGGACCTCCATCCACCATGGCGCTTAATAGTTAATATATCGGCTCCTGAGTCTGCCAATAATGATGTAGAAGAACGCCTAAAACAGTGCCCTGTGTACAGGCTAGGACTTTCAAGTTTAAGGAACGTGGCGATTGTTTTTGGCAAGGCTCCAAAAGTGTTAATTCCCACTGGCTGTCTTGTGCATTTTCCATTCCTAAACTGCAGAAAGAATCTGTCATGCTGTACTTTTGTAGGCCTAAGCTTTGTGTACTTCCGTAGTAGGTCGACTAAATTAATGCCTTCAAAACTGCCTTCTGTTATAACAAATTCTCGTGATACTTTGGTTTTTGTACTGGGTAGATGGGAAATAAAATAGTTTCCTTTGTCTGCTACATTGTTAACCTTTAAATCAGTCAATTCGTGTATTCTGCAAGCTCCTGATAGTCCAATAATAAATGCCACTTTGGTAAACAGGAAGTTATCATCATTTGCTTCACAAAGAAATTTAGTGATATCATCTTTATCAAAGGTTTTTGACTTTTTTGGTTTATAACCTTCCGAATTTCTTTTAAGAAATGCTATCAAGTTTGTACATTTACTTATATCAGTGTTTTTCTTGAGAGATAGCATAGTTCGGAGCATAGAATAGAACGACCAAAGGCTAGATGGTTTGTACTTTTTAGATAAGCTGTTGAAATAGGCAAGAATTACCTTTTCGTTAGTTACGTGTGTTGTTCCTCTATTGCCACACCACTCTTCATATTTATATAACTCTGCTTCGTATCTTTCTTTTGATTTTGTTGGTAATAATCCATTAAAAACTGTAGTTGCTTCATTTTCTATATCTGAAGGCAAACTATCCATTTCACTCATCTTCTAACAGTAACGTTCTTTTACAAACAAAAGCTAGGTTAGGAAAATACTTTAAAGCGTAACAATAACATTCAAGCGCACAGCTGATTTCTAGCGTTGAACGTCGTTGGCTCCATAGAGGTGTATATTTTATTAAGTTGAGCACTCAAAGTTATTTGAATGGGCCTCATTACTTCACCGAGTAAGTTTTTGAAACTTTACTTCACCGAGTGAAGTAAAGAAGTTGTATACATCACGCTTGTGATAGGGAAGTTTAACATGGCGGGTTGGGTAAAAATATCTAAAACATGTTTTTTAGAAAGCTTTTCATGTGTTTTAATAAAATTACTCGTGGAAAGGGTGGTCAATACCATTTCATTACATTGACTTGAGTAATCGAATTGCAAAATGGTTTTTATGCCACTTAAGAATATACTTGTGGTTTGTATGAGCAATAGCCCCTATATATAGGCTATATTCTAGAAGCAATACCTCTTTTTGATGGCCTACTTTTGCTAGGTGGTCTTCCAGCGTTATTCATTACAGTAAAAAAGTACAGTTGAAATAATTTTATAATGTGTTTAATCATATAGCCTAAGCTTTGATTTTAATTCTCACTTTCAAACAAAAACACAGCTACAATAACAAAACACATCACAAAACTGCACATTCAGGTGTTGTTATGATAGCTGAATTTTAAAATTTACATACAATCACCTGTTTTTAACACTAAAATCATTTGATTTACACCTACATATTCCCACGCTATTTAAATGGTAATTACTTTATTCCGTAACAAATTTTCGTGACACGATTAACAAAAATGAACATTTTCCCCAAAACTTCGTGCCCAGACTTCTAAAATGAGACCTTTCCCGGCTTTCTACGACCTACCGTTCGCTCACAATTTCATTTGCAAATTTGAGCTTACGGAATTAGGTTATATAGATACTACACAAATTTTGACTCCAGATAAATGAAATAGTATATTTCATTACTAGTACCGAAAGTGGCACTTTCCGGTGCGCGCCCAAGTTTCACGTACGAGGCGAAGCCGAGTACGGGAATAATTGGAGCAAGTGCCGGAAAATCACTTTCGGTACAAGTTATGAACGGTACTTTTCATCACGACGCAAAAATACACACAATGCTGAAGAAGAAACCTCAGTAAAATAACAACACAGCAAAACTCATTTATACCTATTCCTGTTTTCGGTTTACATTGTTGAACAATAAGAACAGCTGATATAAATTGTAAGAATAAACGGCAAAGCGACGTCAGAGCGCGTAGCGGGCAAATGGAAAACTAATTGAGAGCAAGGGAAAACAAATTTAGAGCAAGGGAAAATCAGCTGATCGTTTTTCCCTTGCTCTAAATTAGAGCTTGGGAAACGATCGTTTTCGTTGCTACCAGCTGACATCGAAAGTAGCTACTTTCGGTACGGAGTGATGAAAACAATTTTTTAACACCAGCTTCTTACACATTTATTATTTTACTTGAATTGTGCAAATGGTCAGTATGTAAACAAATCATAACAAACCTTTAACAGCAGCTGATTGCGTGTGTTGACTTTTTTATTTTGACTTAAATTGCGCATATATGGTCAATGTGTAAACAAATCCTATCTGGCATAAGGATAACGTGGCGACTTTGAGGGCCCTTGGGGGGAAGCCCTTAACATACATTGAGCTCATTTTAAGAGACACACAATTTCAGAGTGAGCTCTTTAAAATGACACCAAAATCGGTAAAAAAAACTCTAGGTGTTCTACTCACAAAATAACCCCTTAGCAAATTAATTATGTATTTATAGATTATTCGTCCAGCGGTTACTTTAAGAGGTCTATTCTGCCTCACTAATATGGTAGAAAGAACTGCCTATCAACCGAGGGCGGAAAAGTTTTTTGTCATCCCGCCTATAGGCGAATTTTAAAGTAAACTCAATGTTTTTTTATATGGACACTTTACCGCCCGCTAAGTACGTTAGTAAAACAGGTGCTAAAATAACAGTGCATCTACGAACTTCCTTGTCTGTGTATTGTTGGCATAACCTCAAAATTATTTTTGTAAATTGAATGTCCGTGTTCTAATAATGTTCGATTAAACTGATTTCTAACAGATTGTTAGAACTGTAGCTGCAGAAAAAATGGTATGTGGATTACGGGCGGAAAGTATCTTAGTCCCCTCAAGAAAATTATTGCACTCGTGCGGTAACATTTTCGTTTGGGGCGACAAAGTGAACTATTATATTGTTTATTTTTCACTATATGGTATACTTATCAAAACCCACTCTAGCGGCCGCATTTTAAGTCCGATTTGGTCCAAATTTGGTACACGTGTTGGTTGTCTATGTCGCTCGGACAAGTTCGTTAGCCAAAAAAATCCAACAACCGGAAGTACGTTTTTTTGACCGGAAGTAACTATTTTTTGAGATTTTTACTACGAGAATTATTATTATTTTTTTTTATAATATAAATGTAGGATGTTATTCTGTACATTTTGTTTTTTTACGCGACCTTATAGCTCGCTTGGTTCCCCCGAAATCGATGAAAACGTGAAATACCCTAAAAGTACCCGGTTTGAAGCCAAGTGGTGCACTCGCGAGGCCACTAGGCGAAAACAAATTCTACTAATATATTGCGTTCACACAGACAGCTGTTCAACGCCTTCGTGAGTAGACCTATTTCCCAAATTGTTGGTTGAAACCCTAAAACATAGGCATATAAACTTAATTTTGGAAATTTGCTCAACTCACGTCAGCGGTCCAGCTGCGTGGTCGAATTATTTATGTACCCAACGGCTTTCTATATAAAGAGTGGAAGGGGAGGACATAGCAAGGGTTCGGTTATTGAAAACATTTTTTTGTCTATCGTTCAAAATCGTGTAGAGACTCTATCGTACACTTTTTCTTTTTAAACACAAGAAAATCTTTACTTTCTATCACATTGCCTACGACTTTATTCCCACGCGCTCGTCCACCGTATTGGTGCCGCCATCAGAGTAATGCGACTGTACCAGATCTAACTCGATCAGTTATGCAGAAGTGGTTGGAACCCTGTTTACATTGATACAAGTCAAGCCAATATAGACACATGTTGAAAATGTATTCGCCATAACCTGAACTGTGCATGCGAAAATAATTTGTGTTAAATATCGTTTTCCTATCTGAAAATCATCTGTTAATGTAGCACAAAAAGACGTAAGAATTTAAGTGCAATAAAAATATGTAAAATATTTATTATTGTGTCTATGAATAAATATGGATAATTTAAACTTGTAGATATTAATCATAACTTTAATTTATCTATGGTAAAAACTTTGTGTTTTACTTCAGAGTAATAAATGTTATAAATTAGTAGTCGATTTATAAATCAACTCCGTAATAAACTTTTTATTGTACTGTAATGTTGTAATGTTTTATTGTATAATGTTTTTTTTTATTTTGTCTGTAGCTCAAAAGATAACAGATATATTGACAAAAAAAAGGAAAAATGTATTTTTTGGTATATTAACTTTTTTCATTATTTTTTGCTAGTAGAATCAGCTCAGAAAGTGCTCGTAACATAATGCAAATAACTGATTATTTTAGCTCGTAATAACTTTAAAATATTTTGTTTCTAGTGTAATTCTGGGTATTTTTGACAACTACCAAGAAATACATTTTTCTTTTTTTTTTGTCAATATCTCTGTTATCCTTTAAGTTACAAACAAAATAAAAAACCATTGTGTTTGTCATTAAAAAAGTAAACTTTTTTGTCTCTTGTAATTTTTTTGTAAAGTTAGCGGTTTTTGAGATATTTGACATTAAAAATTATAAACGGCCGCCATTTTGATAATATTTAAAATAATGTTCCAATTTTCCGTACAGTGATAAGAGGTAACGCAAAAAATAGGTATACAAAGTTTGAGCTCAATATCCTTTCTACTTTCAAAAATATTAAGTATTTTGTAAGAAACACATACAGACGAAAAATAAGCCCCGTAGACCCATGTTTATATTGTGAAATATGTTTGTCTCGATCCCAGGAACATATCCACAAAAGGAGTCCAGAGAGTTCGGGGACACCCTGTATAAATTATATGTGTTCGCACTCTAGCAACCGGTTCAAATTTGGTACACATGTTGGTTGTCTACGTCGCTCGGACGAGTTCGTTAGCCAAAAAATCCAACAATCGGAAACACGGTTTTTGACTGGAAGTAACTATTTTTTGAGATTTTTCCTACGAGAATGAATTTTTTTTTTAGTTTTTCCTACAAATATAAATGTAGGATGTTATTCTGCACATTTTGTTTTTTACGCGACCTTATAGCTCGCTTGGTTCCCCCAAAATCGATCAAAACGTAAAAATACCTGTTAAATCGATCAAAAAAGTACCGTGTGGTGGATTCTACCGTGGGGTTGGCGTGCGAAGCACGCAATGCATTGTGTATTGAAGATACTCCCAATACGGGGGTTGGCGTGCGAAGCACGCAATGCTTTCTGTATTGAAAATAAACCCAGCGGGGGTTGGCGTGCGAAGCACGCAATGCTTTGTGTGTTGAAGATACTCCCAATATGCGGAATGACCATAAGTCGTTATGTCTCGTTGAATTTCCTCCGCATCGTAATTTCTTAGCTGAAAATACAGTAATGTGCAGAATAGTTAGATAAAAGAAATATAAACATTCTGTATCAAATTATAACCATTGAAGGTAATAACATGCGCACACGAAGTATTACTTTATAAATCATTATTTATTTTCTTCCATTTTGACTGTCCATTTACAAAAGATTTCAATTTAAAACAAAACAAAATAAACGGTACCAGGAACTGGCACATACTTTCTCACAAACATATTTAAATTATTAAACAGATTCACTGTGACTTCATAACTGTAGGAGAGGTGATATATTAAAGTAGGAGATTAACTAATAAATATTATTATTATTAGCTAGAGAGAAAACTATTTAATCGATTTCGAACAAATTTGCACCAAACACGTCATTTAGGATTGTATAGATGCACGAAAAACGGTTTTGAAATTTTTTGAAAAATAACCCCCCAAAAAATCTGTTTTTATTTTTTTATAAAAAAACGGCTCTAACGATTTTGATAAAATTTGGCTTATTTGTAGCCTTTAATCTACCCTACCGTATGCAAAAAACCGTATATTTCTTAAAATTCTCGTTTAGGTAATAATAATGATTCGACCATGCAGCTGGACCGCTGACGTGAGTTGAGCAAATTTCCAAAATTAAGATTATAGGCCTATGTTTTACGGTTTCAACCAACAATTTGGAAATAGGTCTACTCACGAAGGCGTTGAACAGCTGTCTGTGTGTACGCAATATATTAGTAGAATTTGTTTCCTTCTAGTGGCCTCGCGAGTTTGCATCACTTGGCTTCGAACCGGGTACTTTTATGGTATTTTACATTTTGGTCGATTTTGGGGGAACCAAGCGAGCTATAAGGTCGCGTAAAAAAACAAAATGTAAAGAATAACATCCTACATTTATATTTTTAGAAAAAACTTTTAAAAAATTTCATTCTCGTAGTAAAAATCTCAAAAAATAGTTACTTCCGGTCAAAAAACGTACTTCCGGTTGTTGGATTTTTTTGGCTAACGAACTCGTCCGAGCTACGTAGACAACCAACACGTGGACCAAATCGGACTTAAAATGCGATATGAATTTTAATGACACCCCAAAACGTGTTCTGGGGACCATGATCGGTGCTCATTTGCTACTCCCGACCTTCATTTTCATTTTCATTTTTATTAAAGCCAAAAGACATTTTTTTTGCATAGGCTACGTCCAATATAATTTAACATTTTTAAATATTACAATAATTGACAAAAATATATATTCATAATTCAAATAGAATAATTAGTATAAATACTACAACATATAACAATTTTATACCAAACAAATTTTATACACCCGATCAATTAAAAACATATAAGTTAACAAATAATTTAAAACACAATTACACAAAGACAAGAAATCGTAACTATTAAAGCAGGGAACAAGCAATAAAATTTAAAATTAAACTAAAAATATAATATTCATAATTTAAATAGAATAGTGTAACGGAAGTTTACAAAAAATAAAATAAAACTTCTTTTGTTTTTCAGCCCCACGTTGGGAAAGCCATTTTGTAACGGATGGTTACAAAAAATAAAATAAAATGATAGGTTATACTGTGTTAAAAAAAAATATGGGGTTCGGTAAAAAATTCAGAAATTAAAAAAAAATGTTTTAAATCAAAATAAAAACGCTATATGTGGATTATCTAATAATTATTAATATCTCTCCATCACCTCCTTCACTTATTCACCTTAAGAAGAAAATCGTCGCTCATGTAATACTTAAAATCACTTATATACCTCCTAGGCCTATTGCCTTACTTCAATAATAATAAATCATCACCCACCTAAACTCTCCATAACATCTTTCTCCCAACTTCAACGTAGAACAATATTACATTTCTCACCTTACTTCAACTCACCTTACTCTTAAAACCTTAAAAATCACCTTTACTTGAATTCACTTTACTTAAGTTCACCTTACTTAAGTTCACCTTACCCTACTTAAATTCCCACAATACTACTATAAAATAATGATCGTAATATTTACGATAATCCACATATAACCTCACTTATGCTCAGTCTGCATATATTTACTTGTAATTACTAATCACTGAGAAATATTTGTTAATTAATTTTATTTTCTCAGGGGTGAATACCTGGCTATTAAAGTACTGGCTGAACGGACATTCGTGGCTATATAAAGAAATTCAAGACATTGCAGCAAGACAACTATTATTTACTCAAACATGATTGAAAATGAATATTTACAGCAATTAAAAAACATCGACATAATGACATAAATATATAAACAAATCAAAAAACTATTTACAGTTATACAAGTTTCATCATCCATATCTTAGGTTATGACGCAATAGAAATCAAAAGAAGTTAGTTTTTAATGAAATGAAAAATTTTATGTTTGCAGACTAAAAATATGTCCTATGGCCATTTTTACTTACAGTTTCACTTGTTATATTCGTCGCACTGTTCTTTACCTAGGATTTTTGTCGTAAACTCAATTCACTTCTGAAGCCTACCCCACGCTAGTCCCGCCAAGGCACATCGAAAAGTTATCAGTCGAGAAACACCCAATTTACATGATCAGTTCTAATTCCTTCAATCACTCCAACTCTAAAGTACATCTACTTCACATTGAGACCAAAATTGTCACTATTTTACAATGAAAACTACATTTTTCTTGTAATAATACTCGCCGGCTTCATGCAACATACATGAACTATATCGCCATCTTGGTAGAAGTCCCTGCTTGCTTCTCTACGTTCTGTCTCGTTCCACTGCTACCAGAACGTTCTGTCTCGTTCCGCTTATTATTACAACGTTCTGTTGCGTTCCGTATCTTTTGATATCTGTGTTCTTTCACATACACAGATTGATCCCCTCTCTCTCTTCTAATTGCTTCCATGATCACTGTATATACTACCATATTAAGTTCTCGATACATATTGAATTGTGCTATGTCCTGTTATTATATTTTTTTTTATTTATTTATCGAACTGTTTATAATTTCAATTACCGCTTTATATTGTTCGCTTATAACGCACCACTCATTGAAACAAAGTTTCTGTACAATTTTCACCTTTTACACACGCTCATATATTAATATGTTTTTTAAGTCTGCTTTTATATTACCTACTTTTACAGTCTGCTTTTATGTTTTATTATTTGTTTATGTAAAAAAAATGATTCTACTGTAATTACTTTGCGTCTTCAAGAAATGTATATATAAAAATTATAATGGTTAATATTATTTAAGTATTGCGTCATTTATTCATTTCGACCAAACCTCTGTGTCTTTAGTCACTATAGGAAACAGCTGATTATTTCTTATTTTATATTTTCTCTGTGACATGGACGTTAGTGTTACAGATGCCCCCTGTTCATGAAAGAAATTCAAGGAATTTGCTTTCATGAACACCAAAAACACCACAGTCCATGTAACAGAGAAGAAAAAAAATCTTTTTTTTTTTTTTTTAAATTTCAAAGAAATTTGGTCTTTACATTATTCAAAAAATTTCAAAATTACAAATTATACTTAAATTTCAATCATTATTCTTACTTCAAAATACTTCATTTATCAATGTTTATCTTCACTTAATTATTAGTTGCCACAAAAAATTCAAAAATCCAAAAACTCAAAAAATCAAAAAATTCAAAAACTCAAAAAATCAAAAAATTAACTTAAAACAATCAAATATTGAAATCAGATACCACAATTAAACAACATTAAAAAGTTAATTACACATCAAAATTAAGTTTCACAATTAAGTATTACAATCAACATTACTGAAAAAATCAAAATTACATATCATTATTCATTATCAAAATTATTAATCAAATTGTACATCATTGCAATCATTCAAGTATTATAGTTTTCATTGTTCATCTCTCAACATGCCTTTAGGCTCAATATATCCTGCAAATTAACATTATACATCAATTGCAAATCAAAGTTCACTCATTAATCAAATTCTACACATTATAAATTACTTTGGCAACAAATAAAATTCACTTATTTTCATCTCTAACCTGTGGCAACTCTACACTCAATCATTCTCAGTTAACACATTTTAATCAATCATTCACACTACAAATCAAATTCTTTACAATATTTAAAATTTACATTTACATACATTCATACCAATTTAACACATCACCTACATATCAAATTGTGAATAAGACCTCTAAAAATGGCAATGACCCCCTCTCAGACAGCATACATGGATCATTCCATCAGAGTGCAATAACCAGACAAAATGGAAAGAAGAAAAAATATAAAATATTCAACGGTGTATGTATATGTACATAAAAACAAGTTTGTGACGGTGTGCGTCAGCAAACACCATCCTTATAACTATGGAGGTTTATGACACCAGCAAACATCAATATAAATATAAAATTGAAATTTGAAAAAATTATTTACTTTGTTTCATTTCATTTCTATCACACATACCTCCCATCATCCACTCCTTAATTAACCCCCATCAAACTCCCAAACATGTTGTTGAAAGTCACAGCATTGCCATACATTGTCTGTATCCAATGTATAACCCCCAACAACATTTCATTAAAATGAATTTAAAATTGTGAAAACAAATCTAAAATCTTTAGTTTGCCACTCCCCGTTGAAATTTTCATGTACGCCTCATTCACACTGCAAGTCGTTATACATTTCAATTTTATATTTTTCAAAAATTATTTAAAACAAAGGAACAAAAAACTATTTACATGAGAGATCGAACACCAATCAGGTAGGTGACTTTTTCTTTTTCTTTGTAGGCCTCTTCAAAATGAGTAGGCCTAGCCTATGTTTTATCAATTTTACTATTTTTTCTTTTACATTATTATTAAATTTTCTATAATTGTGCTCAGTTTTTTGTTTCTTATTTCTTTCCAATATACTCCTTCTTATTACTTTTAAATGATTCTTTACATCTCTTTTAGTTATTCTCAATTTTAATCTTTTAGTTCTCAAATCATTGATTAAGCCTATTCATTTTTAATTTAACATTCATTCCAGTATCAACTTCTTTATCTTTACTTACTCCCACAATAACCTCTTTATAAATATCTCCATTAACCTTTTCAACAATTCCAAGCTCTACAACATTAGGCCTACTCTCTACAATATTATTTCCTGAAACATAATCGTCGCATAATTTTTCAACAACTACTTCATTTACTATTTCACCCTCACACACTGTTACAATAGGCTTACTAAACTTATCAACTTTACTATCAATTATTTTGGTCACACTATTTTCCACTTTTAAAACATCTACTTTACTGGTCACATCGTTATTCTCTTTTACTACATTTATTTTACTAGTCATATTTTCTTTTACTTCTAAACTTTTTAAAATTTCATTAAATCTTAAGTCATTTTCTACTTTAAAATCTTGCATCTCTATCTTGAGATTGTCTAGTTTAGAGTTTAAATTGTCATTATTTGCTTTTATTTCTGTTCTTAAATTATCATTATTTGTTTTCATTTCTATACTTAAATTCTCAATGTTTGCTTTGTTTTCTACTTTATTCTCTTCCAATTTAGCACTTAAATTGTCATTATTCGCTTTGCTTTCTTCTTTAAATTTATTTAAATTATCATTCATTTGTTTCATCAAACACATTATTGCATCCAACCCACTATCATTTGAATTTTCTTTTGACCTAACCTCACTCACATTTTCTTTAATTATCTCACTCATTTCTGAATTTACCACCTCATCCTGCACACTGATGGACTGATCCAGGCCTAACCCTGAATCATTCATTTCAACTCTATTTGCCATATTTAGAATTATATCTATCAATTTGAGATTGTTGGTTGCTTGCCACAACGCCTCAAAAATCCTCAAAGTCGCCACGACATCCATTCCGCCTTCGTTTAATAGCCCCCGAGTTGGACGCCATTTTGTAACGGAAGTTTACAAAAAATAAAATAAAACTTCTTTTGTTTTTC
>JAGFPH010003851.1:55730-67882 GCA_018207615.1 Philaenus spumarius | reverse complement strand
TTCGCATGGCAAACCCCATATTGGGAGTATTTTCATTACACAGCGCATTGCAGCTCATGCTTGAACTCTCATAAAAAATAAATAAGTACCGTAGGCCTATATCTAATATCCAAACGGCGCATAACATTCAAAACATATTTCAGTGCTAATCTCTTTAAAGAAATATACCTGATTATAATTAACAATATAGACTACATATTTTCCTTTCCACCTCTGCGTGTAAGTATGGGCGTCCATGCTACTGTATGAGCACGCGATAGTTTCATAAACAGAGGGAATTATTCTGCATAAGATGTCTCTGGAGTTAGATAAGCTAGCGTCATCAATCCTTTATCTGTCCAAACCAGGCCTAGACAGATGCCATCTGGTTTATATTTAGAACGAACCTGTCGCGTGGGTATGGGTCACGTGGCTCTACTCTCTCTCTCTCTCTCTCTCTTTCTACTATGGATTCATTGTCAAGGTCGGATTTTCAGACTGCTGAATACACAGAAAGGTGAAATCTATTTCAGATTGATTAAGAAGAAATTACTGCAACTGTTGTAACATTGTGCGATTGTGGAAAATGTTTCATGGTCTTACAAGCTCTGTTTATAAAGGTGTTTGACGTCCTCCCAGTCCCTTGGGAAGGGCCTGTGGGGGTGCAGCCCCCACGTTTGGGTTATTATAATTTGTTTAAACCCCGTAAGTGGCAGACTGTTCAATTGAGTAGTCTCAGACAAACACAACTTGTATCGAATATTTCACCCGCTAAACATTATCCAATCTCAATAAAACAAAAACAATTGGAAAGCAAATGTTTTAAAATTTGATTTCGTATTTACAAATTTGATCTAAAACTTATATTTACATATGTCATCTTAGTTGTAAAATATTTTTCTAAATCAACTGATGCCGCTTGAGAAAACACAAGGAATTAACTCAAACTCATCACTTTTAAGGCACATAAAATTATCCCGATACGGGGGCTGGCGTGCGAAGCACGCAATGCTCTGTGTATTGAAGATTCCTCCAATACTGGAGTTGGCGTGCGAAGCACGCAATGCTCTGTGTATTGAAAATTCTTCCAATACGGGGGTTGGCGTGCGAAGCACGCAATGCTCTGTGTATTGAAAATTCTTCCAATACGGGGGTTGGCGTGCGAAGCACGCAATGCTCTGTGTATTGAAAATTCCTCCAATACTGGGGTTGGCGTGCGAAGCACGCAATGCTCTGTGTATTGAAAATTCCTCCAATACTGGGGTTGGCGTGCGAAGCACGCAATACATTGAAAATACTCCCAATATGGGGTTGGCGTGCAATGCACTGTGCTTCGGCCGCTTCTCATGGTATTCAGTGTCAAGCTCACATGTGCGTCCTTAGCAGTGTACGTGTTTTAAAAGGGTTTAAATTCAAATCCCCGCAGTACGTAGTTGGGTACCTACTCGGTCTAGATGAATCATCCAGCAAAAGTTTAATTTATATTCTACACACAAGAACAAGTTGAAGATAAACGCTAACTCTATATATAGGCCATGTAGACCTACAGTACATTACAAACAGATAAGACGTTTATTTACGGTACGGTGTAACGAGTCCAAACTTCCACAACTGTTTAATCTTTACACTTTGAACAAACATTATTGATTTAATAAATACGTTTATAATAATACGTATTTTATACAGGGTGTCCCAAAACTAGTGATGGAGGCCAGGAAATATTCCCAAAAAGTGGGAACTTATAAAAATCCTTATTTAGCACGTTTTAGTGCTTATTAACGGTCTTCAGGTACCTTAAAGCTAAGCTCATTAAAATCCCTCATGTTTATCTAAGAGTAATAATAAGGAAATATTACCTTTTCCTATGATAATTTTGCACTTATTTTCAAGAGCAATGTACCTTGAGGCCATCTTCTTTTCAAAAATAATAATAAATCGTGATCTCTTAGGATTTCTTTATAAACTTATATTTAATTTTATTTAAAGCGATACTCACATCGATTGAAGCAGGAACAGGAAGATTAAACAATTCGACCACGCAGCTGAACCGCTGACGTGAGTTGAGCAAATTTCCAAAATTAAGTTTATAGGGAAATAGGTCCATTCACGACGGTGCTGAATAGCTGCAAAATGGTTCGCACGCCATTCCACATATTGGGAGTATATTGGAGGTATCTTCAACACACAAAGCATTGCGTGCTTCGCACACCAACCCCCGTATTGGGAGTATCTTCAATACACAATGCATTGCGTGCTTCGTACGCCAACCCCACGGTAAAATCCACCACACGGCTTTGAACCGGGTACTTTTATGGTATTTTACGTTTTGATCGATTTTGGGGGAACCAAGCGAGCTATAAGGTCGAGTAAAAAAGTAAAAAAAATGAACAATATAACACAGTTATAAATAATAACTAAAAGCGACGCTGATGATGGCTTGGAAAACGAAACGCGTTTCACTATTAAACGTTAAATTGAGAAACAGACGAAGAATCAAATCAGTACCTATTTATAAACAACGCCCGTTTAATTTTCAATACAAATTTTTGTACAGCAACGTAACAAAAATACCCGGGTGTTTACCGTCTGCAGACAACTTTCTCTTTCTTTCGTTTTTGTTTTGAAAACAAATAAGCTCAAAATTTAGTTTGTGCGTCACTTAGATACTTATAAATAACGCATAGTTGGCGGTCGGACGTGTTTTGAATAACGAACATGTGTTACTTGCTACAGCACGACTTGCTTAAGGAAGAAACGCGCTGAAATAGAAATACAGTAATTAGATCACTGATCTATAAGTAACAGGGCTAATTGAGGAAAACTTCACGCGCAGGAAAAATACACACGATATAAGTTACTGTGGGTCAAAAAGTATCGGAACGGCTGGATTTCTTGGCTTCGAACCTGACGAGCTGTAAGGTCGTGCAAAAAACAAAATGTGCAGAATAATATCCTAAATTTATTTATTTTTTAGATAAAACCCTAAAAACTACGAAAAATCTAAAAAAATTCGACCACGCAGCTGAACCGCTGACGTGAGTTGAGCAAATTTCCAAAATTAAGTTTATAGGCCTATGTTTTAAGGTTTCAAACAACAATTTGGGAAATAGGTCTATTCACGACGGTGCTGAATGGCTGCGAAATGCTTCGCACGCCATTGGGAGTATATTCAATACACGATGCATTGCGTGCTTCGCACACCATTCCGAATGTTTTGAGAACCCTCAACAAACAAAGCATTGCGTGCTTCGCACGCCAACCCCCGTATTGGAAGAATTTTCAATACACAGAGCATTGCGTGCTTCGCACGCCAACCCCCGTATTGGAAGAATTATTTTCAATACACAGAGCATTGCGTGCTTCGCACGCCAACCCCAGTATTGGAAGAATTTTCAATACACAGAGCATTGCGTGCTTCGCACGCCAACCCCCGTATTGGAAGAATTTTCAATACACAGAGCATTGCGTGCTTCGCACGCCAATCCCCGTATCGGGATTATCTTCAATGCACAATACATTGCGTATGCTATAAGGTCGCGTAAAAAAAAATATGCAGAATAACACCCAACATTTATATTTGTGGAAAAGCTCTAAAAATAAACGGTACCAGGAACTGGCACATACTTTCTCACAAACATATTTAAATTATCAGATTCACTGTGGCTTCATAATTGTAGGTGGGGTTGGAGAGGTGATTTTAAACTAGGAAATTAACTAATACATATTATTATTATTAGCTACTATTATTATTATTATTATCAATAATAAGCCCATACGTTTCCCCCGAATATAACCTTGAGCGTTTTTCGTTAATAACAATAAATTATATTATATGTAATTACGGTTTTTTGGAAATAACTCAAATAGTATAATAGATAGCAAAAAAAAAATAGCAATATACTTTTTTGTGAGGAATTTCCATCCGCGCTGTTTGAATGAAACGAAATTTAAATAGTTTGTCGTAATAAAAAGTTATTAACAAAAAACCCTTTTTGAACTAACAATTAAATTACGTGGCCCTTGTTTGGACTAGGTACGTGCGGTTTTAGTCAAAACGTGGGTATTTTGATGTAGTTTAAGCCCACAAATTTGTTTACATATATTCCAAAAATTCAAAAAAACTAACTTTTTTTGAATGACCTCGCTGCTGAAGAAAAATTGACAGATTTTGATGTTTCAAGTCTTAAACTCTTCATAAGACTTTATATTTTTACAATCAATGGTTTTGTATTTTTAACAATTTTTAAAATACTTTTTTTCGACCTTTTTGTGGAAAAAACGCGTTTTTTAAAACAGTTTTTTATTAATAACTTTTGCAATTTAGATTGTATCAAATCGTAATTTTTGCTGCAAATCAAAGAAGAATCAAATACGAGCTATTTTAAAAAAATGTCCCGATAGCCCAAAATGGAAGCTCAGTTTTAGAAGCACTGCAAATAGCCTATATGGTGAGACCTAAGGTCGGGACTATTAAATGAGCACCGATCATGGTCCCTAGAACACGTTTTGGGGGTGTATTAAAATTTTTATATATATGTACGTGTATAGGCTATATTCAGTTATTAACCCTATAACTGTTCTCAGACTTTCTGCAATATCCAGCTATTTTGGTGCGTTTTACAGCCATTTTTTCAAAAATATGTGTTTGCAACGGCCTCATTTTAAGCCCGAATTTGGTACGCACATGGTTGTCTACGTCGCTCGGAAGAGTTCGTTAGCAAAAAAATCCAAAAACCAGACACAAGTTTTTTTACCGGAAGTAACAATATTTTAGATTTTTTTCATACTAGTATGAAATGTTTTTAGGGCGTTATCTACAAAAATAAATGAAAGGTATTATATTGCTTATTTTTTTTACACGACCTCATAATTATAATAGTTTGCTTGGTTCCCCCAAAATCGATCAAAACGTAAAATACCATAAAAAGTACCCCGCACACGTGTATAGAAAATACTCATAATACGGGGATTGGCGTGCGAAGCACGCAATGCATTGTGTATTGAAAAAACTCACAATACGGGGTTTGGCGTGCGAAGCACGCAATGCTATGTGTATTGAAAACACTCCTAATACGGAAGTTGGCGTGCGAAGCACGCAATGCATTGTATATTGAAAATACTCTCAATACGGGAGTTGTCGTGCGAAGCACGCAATGTATTGGGTATTGAAAAGACCCCCAATGCGGGAGTTGGCGTGCGAAGCACGCAATGTATTGGGTATTGAAAATACTCTTAATACGGGAGTTGGCGTGCGAAGCACGCAATGTATTGGGTATTGAAAATACTCCCGATACGGGAGTTGGCGTGCGAAGCACGCAATGTATTGGGTATTGAAAATACTCCCAATACGGGAGTTAGCGTGCGAAGCACGCAATGTATTGTGTATTGAAAATACTCCCAATACGGGAGATGGCGTGCGAAGCACGCTATGCATTGTGTTTTGGAAACAATCCCAATACAGGAGGCTGGCGTGCGACGCACGCAATGCATTGTGTATTGAAAATACTCTCAATACGGGGGTTGGCGTGCAATGCACTGTGCGTCGGCCGCTTCTCATACTGTTCAGTGTCAAGCTCACATGTGCGTCCTTAGCAGTGAACGTGTGGTAGCATATACGTATGCAGTAGGCCTACATACCGTCATCGGAAAAATACCTTTGAACCAGCTTCAAATATTCTGAATCATTTTATCAGTTTATTATATTTACCTGATAAGCTATTTAACCGTAATGTCTGGTTGCGTCACTTGCGCAACATTATTACATGAATGTGATCATTGTTGCAAGATAAAACTTGAAACATATCGAGATCAAATTGTGTAATAGGAAAGGTTCAAAGTTCGATGGAAATTACGATGCGTTCTTAAATGAATTTGGCCTATTGACTGCCTTCCACGTTTATTCGACAAATATTCAGTTGATTGGAACTGATTAGCGATTAAGAAAGTAAATAATACAATATACAGGGTGTCCCGCAACCATTCCACCAAACTTCACCATGTTATTCAGCAGGTCAAAACTACCAAATAATTCGACCACGCAGCTGGACCGCTGACTTGAGTTGAGCAAATTTCCAAAATTAAGTTTATAGGCCTATGTTTAGGGTTTCAACCAACAATTTGGGAAACAGGTCTACTCACGAAGGCGTTGATCAGCTGTCTGTGTGTACGCAATATGTTAGTAGAATTTGTTTCCTCCTAGTGGCCTCGCGAGTTTTCACCACTTGGCTTCGAACTGGGTACTTTTATGGTGTTTTACGTTTTTGTCGATTGTGGGGGAACCAAGCGAGCTATAAGGTCGCGTAAAAAACAAAATGTGCAGAATAACATCCTACATTTATATTTGTAGAAAAAATTCTAAAAAATTTCATTGTCGTAGTAAAAATCTCAAAAAATAGTTACTGCCGGTCAAAAAACGTACTTCCGGTTGTTGGATTTTTTTGGCTAACGAACTCGTCCGAGCCACATAGACAACCAACACGTGTACCAAATTTGGACCAAATCGAACTTAAAATGCGGCCGCTAGAGTGCGAACACATAATATATACAGTGTGATTGAAAAGTCCCGGAACGGTGTAATATATTTTTTATCATTAGCCTATAGATAAAGTAATGAGACTTGGTATATCATTAATAGCCATAAATGTCTACTCTTTTAAGGTATTACCACTTTTTTATCCCTTAAGGGGGACGGCCCACGAGGAGTCAGACAAAATTCTTAAATAGCAGCATAGGTCGAGTTTGGTATCAAATTAAAGGTCTTAGTTAGTAGAACACATTGCCGCAAACCGGACTTCGAAAGGTCCACTCTAACCAAAATGGCGGCCCTAAACGTGTTGAAATAAATTGACATAAAGTTGCTAATATCTCGAAAAGGAAGAATTTTTAGAAAAAATTTCAAGAGACAAAAAATGTTTATTTCAAAGTGCTTGACCTAAACAAAGTGCTCCCAAATAAATTTCGTAAATTTTATTTTTGTTTAATTTTCTAAGATGAAGGAGTAAAAATAAAATTTACGAAATCGATTTGGGAGCACTTTGTTTAGGTCAAGCACTTTGAAATAAACATTTTCTGTCTCTCGAAATTTTTTCTAAAAATTCTTCCTTTTCGAAGAATAGTTTCTGTATTCATTGACAATACCAACCGTATATATATTCTATTTTACGGTTGATCGATTTTTGGTAACCAAGTGATCGTGTAAAAAAACAAAATGTGCAGAATAATATCCTATATATATTTTTAACTTCCCGCTAAGAAAATTGAAAATTTTCAAAAATCGGGAAGTTATTGGTTTCACCCCGTTTTTCGAAAATCGAGTATTCATCAGATCTCGACGTTTTGAGGTCCTAGGAATCTTCCCTGACCACTCCCGAGAGGGTGTCACCCTGTCTGTATGTATGTGTGTATGTGTGTGTGTATGTAAGTATGTGACCCGCTTATAACTTTTGAACGGCTTAACCGATTGGATCCTACCAAACGGCGTTCTAAAGAGTTCCATCAAACTTAGATTTCCTGAAAATTTCAACTAATTCGGACCGGTTAGTTCTGAGAAATTTCGAAAAAACTAAGAAATAAATATTTTTCAAATCAGGTTTTTTTGGAATAACTTTTAAACGGCTTTACCGATCAATTCCAAAATCTAATCAGCTTTTAACCTTGAAAAGCGACGTCGATCGCTACCAGTCCGGTCAAAATCGGTTAATTCGTTCGTGAGATATCGTGAACGAAAGAAAATAAAAAAAGTGTTTTTTCTCAATTTCTCCGAAATTTTTCATCAGAAAATTTTTTTTTGTCGATTCTTTCAATGGACTCAGAAAACTGCATCAGTTGCTGCAAATCGCATAAAAATCGGTTGATTCATTCAAAAGTTATGGCAGTTCAAAATTCCCAAAAATAGTGTTTGTTGTACCGGTAATTAAACTTAGCGGGAAGTTACATGGATGGCCTTTAGTTAGGGTCAACCGTTTTCCAAAATTTTTTTATATAAAACCCTAAAAAAGTTGAATTACAGTACGGAAAATCTCGAAAAACGGTTACTTCCAGTCAAAAAACGTGCTTCCAGCAGTTGGAAATTTTGGCTAACGAACTCGTCCAAGCGACGTAGAACACCAACGTGTACCAAATCGGACTTAAAATGCGGCCGCTTGAGTGCAGATATACAATTTTCAATGACACCCAAAACGTGTTTTGGGACCATGATCGACGCTCAATAATTACTCCCGACCTTAGGTTTCACCATAACTAAATGCACCATAGCAAACCGAGAAAATGCAATCATTCTGGCTGAAAGTTATTTTCCATGGTTATTGAAGAAAATCATATGTGCGGTGTATTGGTCTAAATGTTTCGACCACGCAGCTGAACCGCTGGCGTGAGTTGAGCAAATTTCCAAAATTAAGTTTATTAAGTTTAATTTGGGTAATAAGTCTTTTCACGACGGTGCTGACTGCTGAATAGCTGCAAAATGGTTCGAATGCTATTCCGCAAATTGGGAGTATCTTCAATACACAAAGCATTGCGTGCATCGCACGCCATTCCGCAAATTGGGAGTATCTTCAATACACAATGCATTGCGTGCTTCGCACGCCAACTCCGCGGTAGAATCCACCACTTGGCTTTGAACCGGGTACTTCTATGGTATTTTACGTTTCGATTGATTTTGGAGGAACCAAGCGAGCTATAAGGTCGCGTAAAAAACACAATGTGCAGAATAACATCCTATATTTATATTTGTGGAAAAAACTCAAAAGAAATCTTAAAAAATAGTTACTTCCGGTCAAAAAACGTGCTTCCGATTGTTGGATTTTTTTCGGCTAACGAACTCGTCCGAGCGGCGTAGACAACCAACATGTGTACCAAATTTGAACCAAATCGGACTTAAAATGCGGCTTCTAGAGTGCGAACACATATATATATATATATATATATATATTATATAAATGATTTTTAATGACACCCCAAAACGTGTTCTGGGGACCATGATCGGTGCTCATTTGTTACTCCCGACCTTGGGTCTTACCATAAGGGCCACTGCATAGCTCATTTTTCCTATGGAAATTCGCTAATAAACAGAAGGTTAAGTCTACAATTTGAATGTAAAATTATTTTTTATAAATAGGTATATAGGCTAAACATCACGAGAGAAAGCTAGCTTTAATAATTATGTCTCACATTTTTAACTTGAAATTGTTTCATCTTTAATAATGACTTAATTGATATTCATCTAATTTGTTTAACATTGAAACAAGTAATTCATATTCATTAGGGGGATTCATGCAGCCTGTTGTAAATGCTTAATGTGTTAAAATGGTAAACTGCTATTTGAATTTTGAATGAAGGACCCCTTGTGCAAATGTGTTAAAGTGTTATTTGCTAAAGTAAGGTTGACCTTGTCAGGTTTTGTGAGTTTGTGTGCTTGATCAAATAAATAACTTTTAATTGAAACACCAAAGACAAGTAGAAAGGGAAAGTCCTCCTCATTTAATTGTTCAATTTGATTGTAAATACAAACACCATTTTGATAATTAATCGATATATTTTTTATTTATTTTGTACAGAAGGATTTCTAGTAACAAAAAAATTACAATAAAAATATGTCCAGGATACGCTGCAGCCTTGTCCCTTCCAAGGTTCCAGAAATTACTGTAGGCCCTACTACCCGAAAAATAATAAATTGAAGAATATTATACCTGAGTAATTTATTACTGGCATAGTAATTATTATGAAATTGGTTCATTCATAGGGGTTCATTTTAGAAAATAAGAATTACTTGTTATATTTTTATGTATTACTGTACTCGGAACATTCTAAAGATTGATTTGGTATATAGTTTATTACATTATTTTGATTACATCCCTCTTTTTACAGTTCTTTAGACTGAAACTGTAATACCGTACGCACTTTATAATTTGTGAATTATATTTTAGATAAAATTAGGCCTCATTTTCTGCATTTTTTGGAAACATATTTTGTGTTTTCCTGATCTAGGCTAAATCACTAAAGTTTAGAATATGCCTCTTAACCATATTCTTTAGTTTGTAAAAGAGATTTTCTTCTCTATACTAAATAATGTATATATTACATTTTTTATTTATTTATAACTATAACAAGATTAGGCCTCTTTTTGGTTCTTTTTGCTAACATATTTGTGCAAACAAAATCAAATACACAGAAATGTTCTCTGCACTTTTCTGAACCCGAAAATTTATAAATGTACTTTACTAAAATGGTTTAGATAGGTTTTTGATGAAAATGTGTTCTAGTAGTAAAAAATAAATGTGCCTGCCAGTATAGAAATATTAAACTGCCAGATAGAGAGTCAACAAGAAAGTAAAAAAAGAAAGAAAATTATCTTTAACTTCGTCGGATTCCCGGAAATTAAAGATAGGAGAAAATGTTTATTTTCTTTGCTCCATCGTTTCCCCGGTTCCTTCCGAATTCTTTTCTTGGATTCGAAATTATTATTATTATTTTCCATCTCAAATAAAACAAGAACAAGAAAAACACAAAATTATAACAAACAACCACTTTTGTTGATTCAAGCTGAAAACCTCAAATTACCTTCCCCAAGAGTTTTACGACTTTACCACTGGTTTACAGGACCCCAGACCATTGTAAAGTCGAGTGTGTTATCGACTCTAAATAGCACACTTCTGTCAAACGAGTTTCTCGATTTTACCGCACTTACAACGTTTACAATACTTAACACAGGTTGCATGAATCCCCCTATTATTGTAACTTAAGTGAGGCATAATAAAGCTAACTTTCTCTTGTAATATTTATTTACACTTTTATATTCACTTTCCCACTCAAGTGAAGCGAAGCGAGATGTTAATATTAACACACGAAGGCTTAATAATTGCCACTTAACTAAAAAGTATACAATTACTAGTAAGTACAAATGTTTTTGTAGAAGTCGATTTGCATCAGGGGTGCTTACGATAGTCCCATCAACATGTAAACACAATCGATACGAACATATTACAAAGAGCAACCAAGAGTAAGTTATTTACGGAAAGGAAATTTAGGCCAACTCAAAGAAATTTGTGTAAATTTAAATGTTTACGAGCAAAGTAGAAAATCGCTACTGTACTAGAACTTGTAAAATATTAATGCCCCTTTCCCCGAACCGGCAGAAGAGGAAAGAATTGGGGAAAAGTGGAGGGGCAACTACCACGTTCTGTTCACGTGCACATCGGCTCGACCAATGGGAACATTTTACTCTAGGGGCTCGTCCAATCGTGAAACAAAACACACTGCCAAGCTCTGGAATTCTCAGTTCTCAGTACAGTTTGAGTAACCGACTAGGTTGTATCAGTTGTTGCAGGTCTTGAAATTAGTAAAATAAATTTATCTACGTTAGTGATATTTGATATTATTTTGATAGTGTTTGTTGAAGATTTCATTGTTACAATATAGCATTTGCATCGTATTTATTTTTGTAGTTTTACCAATTTTATTGAGTTTAGGCTACCTAGTGCCGGCGACAAAGTTAGGCCAAGGTCCTTATATTTACAGTACTTCCAGATTAAATTATTTCCAGATTCGTAAACAAAGATTAGCCTACAACAATTTCTCAAATTATACTCGTGATATCCATTCTAGTTATTAAATTTTATAGTATATTATTTTAGTGTTACATTCCGTAAAGGTTATATTTTGAATTTTTAAATTACCGAGTTCTTTGGGCGCTATTCGCGGAAGATTCTAAAATAAATCCATTAATTCGTCTTGTAAATAGACACGCACGCTATCTGTAGAATGGAAACCGCTACTGAACAAATTGTTTCAGAAGAAATTACACCGTTGGCTCTGCAGCGACTCTGGGCACGTCGTTTAAACGGTTCTGGAGTTCATGAGGAAAGTGATATTATTGGAGACCTTTTTTTGGACCATGATGCATTTCCTTCTGCCCAAGTTGATGAGGTATGTGAATACAATTACTTATATTTTTTGTGTTTCTTAATTTTTAAAATTATCTAAAGGAGACCTGTAGAAGCCAATTGAATAATATATTTTTATTGAAAGTGTAGGATTAAACATAACCTCAAAGCCAAGGTGGTAAATAATATGAATTACTAAATCAAAGTATACATTTTATTATATAACATGAGAATACAACGAAAAGTAACCAGTATAACTTAAGTCCACAAACAAAAACCTAACCTAAATGTGTT
>JAGFPH010003851.1:16059-49716 GCA_018207615.1 Philaenus spumarius | reverse complement strand
TTTTTACCTCCATTTGTTACAATTTGTCAACATTTACCATCAGACTGATTGTATTATACTTCTGCTTACACCATGATATATTCCCGTGCGAAGAACGGGTACAACAACTACAATATGCCTATAATTTGATAAATTTTGGTATTTTGATAAAAAATATAATATTTAAATAACAAAAATATCACAAACATGCCTACAGAAATAAAATCATATCTAAATAATCTTTATAATTGTACACATTTACCAAGTTAAAAATCTCCTCAACATAGTATGCCTACATAAAGTTATTACTTTTTAAATTATTAATTTCTGACAACTAAATGCATTCTTTGTCTTCAACAACAATCGTTTAACATTGGCCTAGGCCGATTTCAGTATTTCTAGGTTATTAAAATGTAAAAAAAATAATAATAAATTTTTTATCATAGATTATGATTTATACATGGGTAATCCTACATAAATCGACACGCAAGCTGTCACTTTAACAGTCACACGTGTAATTTTGTTGTATGTTAAACAGTCAATTGTATTTAAAATATTTCAATGTAAAAATTGAATAATAAAGGTTTTATCATAGAGTATGATTTATCCATAGGCAATCCTAAAATATTTTAATGTAAAGATTTTTAATAATAAAGGTTTTAACAAAGAATATGGTTTAGTCATTGGATAACCTTAAAATCCATCACCCATAACTGTCGCATGAAACTGCTTCCGTCTTATATAGCTTTCTAGCAAATTTAAGCCTATGTGCTATGGACGAACATGTGCGTCCGCTTTAAAATATTAGTAATTATTACGTAGAAAGGTTAAAAAATAAAAAATAAATGATTTCTACTAATTTAGACTATAAATATAAAAAATACCTAGATAATAGCATAGGAAATATGAAATTTTCTTAGCAGTGAATGTGTTAAGGATGAGGTAAACATCCACTAACATATTGAACATCCTCCATCACCTGAGCTACCGGTATCTATTTTAAATGCACAAGTCATTTACAGGCATTCTTAACCAGTTCAAAACTATATATATAAAAAACCAAATACCACTCACTGACTGACTCACTCATCACGATTTCTCAAAAACTACCGAACGGGTTGCAATAAAATTTGTTATGTAGCTTCCTCTAGGTGTTCGCTAAGAAAGGTTTTGCAAAAATTAGAAATTTTAGGGGGTTTTGGGAGGGGGGGGGGGGTCAAAGTTACTAGAAAAAAAAAACAGCAAACGGATTGGAATGGAATTTGGTATGTAGCTTCCTCTATAGCCCTAGGTGCTCCCTAAGAAAGGTTTCCAAAAAATTCTAAATTTTAGGGTAGTTTGTAGGGTCTAAGTTACTAGAAATCCCCATAAAAAACACATAGTGTACTATATTTATTGATATGTTTTTGTTGCTAATATACAGTTAACTTTGATTTGTCTATCCGTGCAAAGCCGCATCGGGGTGAAAATGTAATAACAACCCTTAAAACAATAAACATTAATTACTATGCGGCGAAACTTTGGACCGTGTGCGAAGCCACGGGTACAACAGCTAGTATTTAAATAAAACAAATAAAATTTGCTTTCACCACGTATTTTGTCACAATTATTTATGGTACACTATGTAGTAAGAAATCAAACACCAACATATGAGTAAATTTCTTTAATAACTAAAATTTAAATGGCTCATCTGATTTCTTATAAAATTTAATTCCAATAAGGATTATAACTTCAATTTTCTGTAAAGTAGCATACACCATTACATTCCAACTATATTTTCATCAAAGAATACATTTTTTTATGTTATAAGGTATACACTTCTATTAAGAATTAAATGATAAAACCTTTGTATATTTTAAAAACAAATTTCAAAAAATGTTTACTACTTTTTACGTAGGCCTAAGCCTAAAGTTGAACTTGTTTCTTCTGTTACTGAACATTTTTTGTTTCTTTAGCTAATAACTTTGAAAATTTTCCATCAATAAATTTTTTACCGGCACATATAAATTCTATTCTTTGACATAATATAAAGAGCTCTAATATTATTTGTCGATTTCTATACAGAATAATAAAGTAAAGTTAATACACTTAAATGTCATTTTATATAGTTTGCTATGCCATATTTATGTTGTCATTATTATTTTTCTTTCCGTAATTATGTGTTACTTTGTCATACTATAAAGAGCTACAGTATTATTTGTTGATTTCTATACAGAATAATAACGTAAAGAAAATATACTTAAATGTCATTTTATATGGTGTGCTAAGCCATGTTGATTGAATAGTAAACAATGTTTAGATTAAAATAAATATTAGTATCATACAACATTCGAAATCATTTTACCTTTAATCTTCCAGTGATTTATGAAAATCAAACTTTTTACTAACGGGGAAAGCAGTTAAAATGTATTACTAAAGCTATATAACGAGACGGTAGCCGTGAGCCGTGGGAATATAGCGAGATTCTGGCGCTTACTTAATCGTTAACCTGCTGTAAAAACCAAACCACTTGAGCTAATTTTTTGAAAAAATATGTTTCATAAAATTTAACTTATTGGCTCAAACTTTTACGCTTACACTTCGTCTCTGACCAAAAAACAAAAAAATTTCTCACAGAACAACTTTTTCGTTCCATATTAAATCTTATCTTTGGAAATTTATGTATACCTTTAAAGATTTTTTATAATTAATAATTTTTATAACAATATCATCCTACACTAATATTCTGTCAGTGTGTAAAATTTCAAAGAAATCGGTGTGTTGCAAAAAGTGTTCAAAACAACAGTGTATTTGAAACACGAGCATCACAATTTAGCATCATCTCCGATCCGTTTTGGCTTTCTAGACCTTCCCAAGATAGTTTAGGCACACTTCATTATTTCATACTGTATAATACAGGCGATGGGACAGTCTATTTTATTCTGTGGTCGCTGGTGCGATGGCAAGGGGTTGGAGGGGAGTGTGCGACACTGGCGCCGACAGCCTGCGCCTCGTTGCGGCCGCCGTGCTAAGCTTGTTTTGGCGCGAATAAAATCGGCTGACTATTCTCCATATACATTGCGCTTCTTATAGTTTCTGTATTCATTGATTAAAGGCTACAGATAAGTCAAATTCTATCAAAATCGTTAGAGCCGTTTTTTTTTATAAAAAAATAATAACTGATTTTTTGGGGTTTTTTGGCCAAAAAGGGGGTAGTTTTTCAAAACCATTTTTCGTGCATGCATACAGGCCTAATTGACATGTTCGGTGCAAATTTGTTCGAAATCGATCGAACAGTTTTCTCTCTAGCTTTGTAGACATACAGACATTTAGTAAAAACCACTTTTTTGGACTCAGAGGTCCCAAAACGGATATTTTCACAAAAATCTTGACATCGATTTTTTTTGCGATCACTGTACTTTCTCTATACTATATAGGACCTAATATATAATCTTTATAATTAGCGAGTTAATAATCCCCACAGAATAGTTATATAGGCCTCCTAGATAGTTTGTTGTTGCTTAAATTTTGTTTTTCTGATGTATCTAATTAGTTTGCCTGTGATTTTTCCAAGGGGACTTATCTAGTAAATTTTTAATGTAATTATATTTTACACGTTTTTCTATGTTTTGTTTTTAGAATGTTCAGAAAGTCGAGGGAGGTTCAAAAAGCCGAGCATGCAGCCCTTGCCCTCTGCAGCCGGATCTCTACTTATTCAACGAACAGGTATGTGTCGCTAAATGCTGTTACCATACTTAGCTTAGTCGAATGACAGGTAAGTATTTAATTGTTACGCTTGATCACTTTGACCATTTTAACGAGATGTAACCAGTAGTACTTGTGTATTTTAATTGTATACTTATGGACGTTAAGTTTGGGTTAAGCTTTATGAGAGAAAGTGGTTTAAAAGACTGTGGTTGATAACATTTCTAGTGATTGGTTGAATTTAAAGCAAGTGTGAATGGAGTTGGTGTCTGGATGGAGGGTGTGTCTGGAAGAATATGAGTGATGTTTGAGTGGTTTTTGTGGTGCTTTGAAGAGGGTTGAGAAGGAAATAGGGGAAACAGTAAGAGTTAGGAATGAGCATAGTGTTGCATTTTAGAAAGTAGAGGGAGAGAGTGATTGTGTGAGAAAGAGAGAGTTTACACTTAAAATGTTTGACTAGTTTTAATGTTTTTATAGGCCTATTTGATGTGATGAAAATACTTTTTATAAATAAACTCCTATAAAAGCCAGTTTAGGTACATACATGAGTAATAATGTAACAGCTGATTACACCCATCATCTGTAAAACTCAAACAAAACCTATCATAAATTAAACTTTGGGGTTATGTTTACAAGTCAATAATATAATAGTCTGTAAAGTAGATTTTTTTAAATACGAGTTATAGAATTAACTAGTGACTTGTAGGGGCAATAGCCCCTGTATGTAGGCTATATTTCTTGGAGCAATACCTCTTCGTGATGGCCTACCTTTGCGAGGTGGTCTTCCGTCGTTATTCATTACAGTAAAAAAGTACAGTTGAAATAATTTTATAATGTGTTTAATCATATAGCCTAAGCTTTGATTTTAGTTCTCACTTTGAAATAAAAACACAGCTACAATAGCAAAACACATCACAAAACTGCACATTCAGGTGTTGTTATGATAGCTGAATTTTCCAATTTATATACAGTCGCCTGTTTTTAACACTAAAATCACACGATTTACACCTACATATTCCCACGCTATTTAAATGGTAATTATTTTATTCCGTAACAAATTTTCGTGACACGATTAACAAAAATGAATATTTTCCCCCAAAACTTCATGCCCATACCTCTAAAATGAGACCTCTCCCAGCTTTCTACGACCTTCCGTTCGCTCACAATTTCATTTGCAAATTTGGGCTTACGGAATTAGATGTAGGCTGCAATACGTTATGATATTTGCTTTAAGGTTATAAAATGAATATAAATACCACTTTTTATCATCAATACAAATTTAAAGAAGAGATATCCATTCATTTAACTTCGGAAACATTTGTAAGTACATCTTCTTATATAACATTTAAACATATTAGATTATAAATTTCTTCATTATAATATTAATAACTTGTAAATTATTTGATATATTAATGTGAAAGATATCCATTCATTTAACTTCGGAAACATTTGTACATCTTCTTATATAACATTTAAACATATTAGATTATTAATTTCTTCATTATAATATTAATAACTTTTGAATTATTTGATATATTAATGTGAAATAAAAATAATTTAAAAGATAATTTGTTTTTATCTTTATTTAGATATATAGTAATATTTATAAAAAAAATCACAATTTGGAGAAATAGGCCTACAGTTTTGTAATCCTTATAATTGTACACATTTATCGGGTTAAAAATCCCCTCAGCATAGTTAGGTAGGCCTACATAAAGTTTGTTGTTTTTAAATAGTATTTTTAAAATTATACAGGGTGTTCCCAAATTATGTTTCCAGACTTCCACAAATTGTTCCTTTGGTCAAAACAAGAACATAACTTCCAATAAACATAGGTCCTAAAACGCTTAGTTTCTTAGATATCCGCCATTTTGTTTTTTGTACAAAATAATTCATATCTAGAGAACGGTTCGACTGATTGAGTTCAAACTTGGCATGAAGTTTAACCTAACATTGAAATACCTCAAGAAAAATAAACGATTAAATCCAATCATGCGTTTCAAAATGGCGGCTGTTTGAAAATTTCAAGCCTAAATTACTCAAAAACCGTACATTTTAACGAAAAATGTCAAGATACCTTTTTTGTAGCCCTTTTGATTCCCTATCGGATGGTGTAACTTTCAAAACAATCGGATGAAGGATAACAGTTAAGTTATGTATACTAATTGGTTTGTTCAACCCGGCATCCTATACCAACACAGTAAATACTACAATATTGTATGTACATTTGTTGTCATTACCTTTTAACTTAGCTATAATCCTTCATCCGATTGTTTTGACAGTTACACCATCCGATAGGGAATCAAAAGGGCTACAAAAAAGGTATCTTGACATTTTTCGTTAAAATGTACATTTTTGAGTAATTTAGGTTTGAAATTTTCAAACAGCCGCCATTTTGAAACACATGATTGGATTTAATCGTTTATTTTTCTTGAGGTATTTCAATGTTAGGTTAAACTTCATGCCAAGTTTGAACTCAATCAGTCAAACCGTTCTCTAGATATGAATTATTTTGTACAAAAAACAAAATGGTGGATATCTAGGAAACTAAGCGTTTTAGGACCTATGTTTATTGGAAGTTTTGTTCTTGTTTTGACCAAAGGAACAATTTGTGGAAGTCTGAAAACATAATTTGGGAACAGCCTGTATATTTCTGATGTGTAGCTAATTAATCTGCCTTTGATTTTCCATGGGGCTTACTAGTATCTATATTCTAATTTAACCTTTTTAAAATAACATTTTAATTTTTCCAAATACCGTTTTCCGAAATCAGAATATCTTCATTGCTAAAATTTTCCAGAAACCCTGGCGGACAGTTTTAGTTAGGCCTATAGGCCCTAGATTTAAAAAAAAAAAACTGTCTACTGCATTCATTACCATAGTGCGACTTTTGTAGATTTGTCAACGATATTTTGTTTCTGTTACTTGATTCTTTGCGAAGTCATAGATGCAAATCTAATAGTATCAATTAAGTTTCAGTAGTTGAATAAAAACCATGCGTTAAGTTTATTTAGTTAACACAGTACATCTTTTAGTACTTAATGATAGGGAAATTGAAACAATTCATTATGAACAGATTAAAATTTTCACCACAATCTTGCTTGACCTCTATCCTATCATGTAAACCTGTCCTTCTATGATCTTGTTTGCTCTATAATCAAGCTGACATCAAGGTAATTGGATCTGCCTGTTCCGTAGAATTACCATCATTACAATTTTTTTGGTCCTTTTTTTTAGAAAATATGTTGTTTCAGTGAAACTTGCATTGAGGTCAATTAATTCTACAATTTTAGAAAGTTGATATTTACCGTTTTGTACAGGGTTGTATGGATTTTTCCTGGATTTCCGTGTTTAATATTTCAGGCAAGCTTGTAAAAACTGGCAGAACTTTTGTTTTCTTAACGTCCTTCGATTTTATGTAACATAAAGTCATGACTTTTGGTGTCGTGACAACGCATGTCATGACATTGTGTCACATGCCAGTTGTCACGACACCCTATATCACTGTGTGTCATGTGCTCGACACTTAACTGATTGTCTGGACATTTAAAATTTTTTCGGTTAATCCTTTTTGACCGCCAACGGACAAAGAGTAGTACTTGGGGGGAAATTACCAGCGCCCTATTGATCGGATTTTTTTGTAAATCCGTGTTTTAAAAATGAAAAAATAACATGCAAAAGTTGTTTAGATTTAGACTAATATTGAATCAAATAAGGTTTGTTCAGTGAATTTTTTAAGTTGGTAACGTTGATTATTATGAAAAAGCATATGCTTTTTCTACTTGTTGCAACAACCGTCGAGGGCCATCTGAGTCTTCCATACATGTGTGTATTGTGTGGGAACGGTAATCTATATAAAAATTTTTAATGTAATTACATGTTTCTTAGATTGTTGTAGTATTTTGTTGGTGGATTTGAAAACATCTTAGCAGAAAATTATAAGTATTTTCTATAAATGATTAGGGTAGGGAAGCTGCGTCAGGTAATGGCGGTCAATTAAGGTTCGTTTTCGTGTGACAGAAAGTCACGAGATTTAGTGTCACGGAATTTGTCACAATGAATTTAATGTCAAGACACCTAATGTCACAAAATCTAACTTCATCATGGACGGAATATTGTGAGAAGGGGGAACAAATTTCCTACCCCAATTAATTTTTCCAAATGGCGGTCAATTAAGGTTCGTTTTCGTGTGTCAGAAAGTCATGACTTTTAATGTCACGGCATTTGTCACAATAAATTTAATGTCAAAACACCTAATGTCACAAATCTCACTCTAAACCTCAGTTGTCATGGCTATGAATTTAATGCCAAGACACCTAACGTCACAAATCTAAGTTAATCATGGACACAACCCCGTGAATAAGGGGAACCAAATTTCCCACCCCAACTAATTTTTCCCAGCGAGCAGGTTCGCACATTTTGTTGCACTCTATGGTCTTGCTGTTAGAGCTGCCTTTCTGTACACCAAGTACTCATACATAATAGTATTTTGCTATTTATAGGAGACATTCTGCGAAGTAACTTGTAGGCCTTCGCATACATTATGTAATTGTGTATTACGATCGTGTTATCAACAGCACGTGTTGTTTACGTCGTGATGGCAAAGAAACCGTTGAAGAGTCGTTAACGAAAGGCTTCTCTCAGTTTTAATAGCAAACTGTCAACATAACATTGTGTCTTGTTAGATAGATTGAAAAGCTGTCGGACGTAGATGGGTTGATTTTCATAGTGATAAATTTTTAATTGTATAGATGACAGGTTTTAAAATTGAATAAATTTCCACCGGGTAGCGTTTATGATTATTTTTTTTGAATAAACAATGAATCCAGTTTACCGATTTCTAGATATAAATTTATTTTAATTTGTATTTAAAGATATTTAGGCATTCGGTAATAATGAAAACTTCATATTTTGTTTAGTTAGATAGGTTAATTTACTATACTTCAGTTTTATTATATTAGTTTGATTAAGTCGGACATTTACCATAATTTGTGTATGAAGAAGTTGATGGCTTACATTTCGAGAGAATAAATGAACGTGAAAAAGTTAGCGATGGGAAGAGACAAAATAATAAATTAAAGAAAAACTTTTATACACGAAAAATAATTAAAGCCTCGTATAAAAAATTAACAAACAACACATTCAGCCTCATTAGTGTAGGAATATGGCTATTGTGGTTGGTTACCTTTACTTAAACATGATCTCAAAATAGAAAATAAAAATGTAACGAATTTAAAAAAAGGCTGAGTTTTCATTGGATAAATCTCTTTAGGGTGCTAAAACAAGAGTCCTTGCTAGCAGTGTTGGCTGGTGAGTTATTAACTTGGTGGTTGCAATTATGTGGTTAGAATTTCCCATTTCCGGGGGAAAATGAACACAATTTAACACATTATTTTAGATGAGGAATTACACGTGGAATTATAAGTTTTTGTCTTGATTACACCAAAATTTTTAACTTAAATCAGTTAAAATGGTTTGGTTACCATTACAAATAAGTGAAAAATTTGTAGCTTTCAGTTACTCAAGGGTATTACTAGCCTACAATAAAATAGTAAATAAACCTGAAAATAACAATTTAAATCATGCATGAATAAACAGAATTCAGGCACATTATATGTTTAAATATCACAAACCTCGTTTAAAAAGAAAGTCCATCCGTCTGTTCTTCAGATGGGCAAACTTAACAGAATTCTAATTTTATAATAAACATAACCTAAACATACTGTTAACATAATCGGGTTTATGAACTCGCTCCATATTATATTTAAGAACTTGGCCTATCCTTTTTTGTGGAAAAACTATTATTCGAATTGTCTGGATGTTTGAAAATAGATTTGGGATAATAGGTTCAAACATTTTGGTAGTAGGCTGTGGCCTATCGTTAAAACTACAATTAAATCACGAATATTAATTATAAAAAGAATATTAACAGCTTTTGATTGGCGTCTTATCAACACTACAATGCAATGTAAAAAGCACTATTGTAATGGATTTAACTATGTACTGTACTACTTTACTCGTTTACTCAGTCCGCATTCTCCGCATCTCTAGTTTAATCCAGACTAAAGACACACACACTAAAATATATTAACACACTCTAAAACAAATAAACACCAAACATAGCTAGCCAAAATACGAGAAGAAAACTAACAACACTCAAAATGTCTTGCATTATTCACTAAACAAACATGAAATGTGACGTAATACATTCTGGCGGGCAAAAACCTAGCGCCCCGGTGGCGAATTGCAGAACTTTTGTGAAACTGGTTGAAATCATAGCAACTCACCAGTTACAAACCTCCCCCACCAGTTTCAATGCTAATAGCTCTGCATTAGACTCTGGGTTGCAAAAGCAGTGCGTTCCCAGACGCTGCGCGCGTTTGGGCTTCGGCTTTTCAACCGTTTGGGGACATTCTCGGCCTTATAATTTTGGATTGAAATGAAATTGATACTGATAATGCGCTGATATTTAAAGAAATATTGATGTGATTCGTTGTTTGTCTTCTTTCTTGGGGGCTGTGCAACCTTACAAGGAGCCGCCACTGCTTGCTAGAATCTTAAAAGAGAGGCGGAAGGGTGGTTTATTTCAATTTGTTTTCACTTGTTTTAAAATTGGAGCCATGTTATTTTTCTGAAAAAGCAACCTTGATCATCTATCATTCTTTGTGTGTCTTTGCCTGGTGTCTAATTCTATTTGTAGTTTGTTTTTAAGTTTTTTTTGGCATTTCAGCTCTAGTATTCCAGTTCTGGGTTCCTCCATAGGAGCTATTGGTGAGACTTAAGGTCGGAAGTAGTCAATGAGCACCGATCATAGTCCCCAGAACATATTTTGGGCGTGTATACAAATTTTATATTTACACTAGGGGCTCTGCCCCTGGACGCTCCGCGTCCCAACCCCGCCTCGGCCTTCGGCCTCAAATTTCTGCTTCGCTTTGCTCGCAGTTAGAAAATTCGCTAAAGAATCTCGTTAATCTTTGGCTCGTTCGTACATATATGACCGAGCACAAATCAGCTGTTTTATTTTTCAGCTGACTCAAACTCATTAAACATTATCTCCATAAGATTAACATGGGAAATATGAAGGATTATTTGGTGGAGCTCCTTCTTGGGTTAACAGCGGCTAAAGGGATGATTGGATCTTGAATCTGACGGAAAATTTCTTCTTTGAAATTTAATTTTCTACAACTTTTGTATTTAAATTTTTTTGCTATCTCTTACCGTTTTCTTACTAAATGCACTCAAAGTGAGAAAATGAAGAAATTGAAAAAATCGAAAAAATATTTCCCGCCCAAAAGGTGCTTCCAAAATAAAAAAATGTGAAATTCTGGCAATTTTCCCAAAAGTTTCTCGTCGAGAGCTTTAATTGAAGTATGAGATCGAGGGGGGTACGATTACGGGAAGTGCATAATAAATAATTAATGTCAATGAATCAGTGTTACCATCTAGCTTTATATAAGTTAGTAGATGTGCTCAAAGTGAAAAAATGAAGAAATTGAAAAAATCTAAAAAATCTTTCCCGCCCAAAAGGTGCTTGCAAAATAAAAAATGTTAACTTCTGGCAATTTTTCCAAAGGTTTCTCGTCGAGAGCTTTTATTCAAGTATAAGGTTGAGGGGGGTCCGATTACGGGAAGTGCATAATAATTAATGTCAATGAATCAGTGTTACCGTCTAGTTTTTTATCTGACGTTTGAATCTGACGGAAAATCTCTTCTTTAAAATTTTATTTTCTACAACTTTTGTATTTAACATTTTTTGCTATCTCTTACCGTTTTCTTACTAAACGTGCTCAAAGTGGAAAAATTAAAAAATTTTAAAAATCTAAAAAATCTTTCCCGCCCAAAAGATGCTTCCGAAGTAAAAAAATGTTAACTTCTGGCAATTTTCCCAAAAGTTTCTCGTCGAGAGCTTTAATTCAAGTATAAGGTTGAGGGGGGTCCGATTACAGGAAGTGCCTAATAATTAATGTCAATGAATCAGTGTTACCGTCTAGCTTTATATAAGTAGATGTATATATGTGTTCACTCTAACGGCCTCGTTTTACGTCTGATTTTTTCCAAATTTGGTACATACGTTGGTTTTCTAATTCGCTAGGACGAGTTTGTTAGCCAAAAAAGTCCTTAGGAAGTAAAATTTCTTTGTGGTTTTTCCTACCAGAATGAAACATTGTTATTTAAAAAAATTAACATACAGGAGATTATTCTGTACGTTTTATTCTTTAATTTTGTTCACAACCTTTTAACCTATCTGTTTCCCCAGAATGTAAAGTTCCTTAAAAAATGAGTTTGTCCGCTGCGAGCGAAGCAAAGGAATCCAAAGATGCAAGGTCGGGGTGTAAACTCGCCGAGGGAGTGTGTTACCTCTACGAGCGGAACGAAGCATCGCGCGAGCCGATGCTGGAGGTTGAGAGCAAACAAATTCTAGTAATATATTTCGTACACGGTGGCAGCTATTCAGCATCTTTGTGAGTAAACCAACAATTTCCCAAATTGTTGGTTGAAACTTTAAATCATACTTAAACTAAATATTTTTAATTGTAATTTTAGCTTCTATTTCAAACATAGGCCTAGTCCTCTAGAGTTTTTGTCTTATACATGTGTTAACTTCAGTTTTTTTTACTTAATAAAAAGAGTCGATTGATATTCCCTGAAACACCGTGCATTAATTTCTTTACAGATGGATAACGGCGAATGTCCAAATAAAAATACAATCGATCATTAGGAACTAATTTTAAAACCAGAATTGTTAAGTCGCTTGCAAAAATAGAGCCAAGTACAGTATTTCCAAGTATTTATTTTTATTCCAACGTCCTCGTGAAATCAACAAACTCTAGTCACGCGTTGGAATGTCTTGCGAACAAGAAATGACCAGTATATTTATATTTGCGGAGGTTCTATTTAAATCTCAAGACTAATCCCGGCGACTGTAAATGAAGGTTATTTGACCTCAAGACATCCTAAACACTGCCGTCGCCAGGCTATTTCCAGCTGTTATAATATCTGTTGGCATTCAGAATGCGTCTGACATTAGCCAATGTTTCCTGACAAAATTATATTTAATTTTACGGCCGTCAAAAAAATTGGTCTTAGCGTTTGTTTTAAAATTCCAGTATTGTGTTGTTATTCACAGTTCGTTGAATGTTTACTTTATAATTTTACTAGAGGAAAACCCTGCATGCTCCACCCCGTTGGAACCTTCTATACACGTAATCATGTTATGTTTTCTTTGCAATAAAGGTGTAGGATTAATAATAACCACAAAGCTAAGATGGTAAATAATGTTAAATGTTCAAATGAAATTATTTAGTATATTTTATAACAGCAGTTGTAATAAAGGTCAAAAGAACCAGCAAGTCTTAGATCTACACTCTAATCAAAACATAACCTAAAACTTAGAAATACAATGATTTCTTCAAAGTTTGAAATCAGCTGTTAATGGAAATATTTTAGCAAACGGCTGTTTTATCTGTCATTTTATTCAATTGGTCGCTACGGTAATGAACGTAAATACAGTGTAACCTCGATGATCCGAGCTAATTGGAGCTGACTGTACCTCGAACTATAAAAAAACTCGGAATACGCGGAGAAATGGACAAAATAAGGCACACTATATTTTTTAATGTTTTAATTAGTCGAAATATTAGAACATTTGGGTCTTTTCTGTTATATCCGCATTTACTAACTATTTTCTATATGCAAAAATAATAATAAAAAAATACCTAAAAGGTCCTAACCTATTTAGTCACAGTATGTTTACCTGCATTCAACATTTAACAGTAAAATGTAAAACGTTTTATAGGTTCTCCCTCATTATAGGAACTTAATTTTTTATTTTTAAGAGTAATTTTCCCATAAAAACCCTTAAAATAACGGAAAAACCAACTTTTCTCAAAAACGGCTCGAACGATTTTGATTAAAATTTTACAGTTCATAGTACTTTAGGTCCCTAATGAACTATAAAATTTTAATCAAAATCGTTAGAGCTGTTTTTGAGAAAAGTTGATTTTTCCGTTATTTTAAGGGTTTTTATGGGAAAATTACCCTTAAAAATAAAAAATTCACAAAAATGAAAAAAACGCCTGGATATACCGTGAATTAGTACTTCCATACCAAATTTCATCAAAATCGGGCCACTGGTTTAGGCTCTAGGTCTGATAACATCCACACAGACACACACCCAGACAGCACTCCGAAAACCACTTTTTTTAGGTTCAGGGGGACCCAAAACGGATATTTCCACCAAAAACTCAAACTCGAAAATTTTGACGAATACAATACTTTCTCCATATACTATGGTATAGGGGGAGAAAGTAAAAACAGTAAAAGTGCACTCATTAATCGATAATGTTTCTCTTCATTGTGTTATAAAGCTCCCGGATTGATTTATAAATGACGATATAAATTAGGTATAAATTTAAAGGTTCAACGTCTATCATTCATTGTTATTTTTTCATTGTGACGGCTGCAGTTTCGGTTTTACACCATCATCTGGTCACACAAATATTACGCACATACAAATTAAATTAATCCACCATGTTGTGTGCGTAGCACGCGTACTTCCGTGGGAACTGACAGTTTACTATTGAAGTCGAACTATTTTAAAAATAACAAGAGGGGGAGACAGTCACATATTTCGTGTATGTCTGAACTGACGCGAGATATATGCATTGTCGGCGAGACCCAATGTTGACCCATCACCTAACTGCGAGTTGTGATGTGTCGCCAAGTGAAGGCAACCCAGCCACTTCGATCCCTTGTCCACGTTCAAGAGACTAGTTGGCATTTCAAACGTACAATGAGGCGGCGGTAACAAAGTAATTTCGAAGGCATACAATCATTGTTTTAAAAGCTTTAAAATAGTCGAAAAAGCTATTTTTTGTTTGTTTTGCAAACACAGCTCGAAATACCCGGACCCTCGAACTACTGCGACTCAAATTATCGACGTTCTACTGTACACGTGGTGGTCCATCAGTCTAGGCCTAACCTAAGAATTTTTTCAATACTAAATTTAAAAATATTGAAACAAAAATGTTTTTATCAAAATGAATTATAGCCTGTGCTACTCAGGGATAGTGTAGCTTTTTATCAGTGAAACTATTTTTCCAATCGGTTCACAAGTTGTAGAGATTACCCCCTACAAACAAATGTTATATAATTGTTATGTTTGTCATGTTGTTGTTATCCGATATTTTTCTTCATCTTGTAGTAGGCCATTGGAACACAGTAATCTGGCTTGGGAAATTCCCCCGTTTAATCAAACAGTGTTTCCAATAAAGTGAAGCACTAGATGGTTTTCAATTATCTCACTGCGTCGGAACCTCCTGGCCTGATGAATGAAATAGAAACCTTTGAGGGGCGTCTGAATGGAATTTGCCGAGACGTTCGTCCATGATTGAATCATTTCCACATACAGGGTGTCCGGCTTTGACTGTCCGACACTTTACGGGGTTATTTGTCAGCTACAAACAAGCAAATACAATATAATTAATCACTGCATTTGTTATTATTATTTCTGCTAAGACGCTTGAAACATTTGTCTTCTTGTTTATCCGCCTTTCTTAGCTTTGTCTTTTTTTCGCCTGATGCGTATCGGGTAGACCCCCAATCTTCAGAAGCTTTGTTTGCTATTATCTACGCTCTACCATTGTCTCCTGTTTATACTTGTTCTCCTCCCCCACCCCCTTTTCAACCTGTTTACTGCCTGTTCTTTATTGTTTGTAAACAACATGTACCGCTCCACGACATCCCTACAGCCAGTTCTCCCGTGTTTGAGATCAATGTTGTAACGAAGTTGATGCGTAATGTTGAAAAATAGTTTAACTTTACCAACAATTATTTGTTCCAATGAACTTCAAAATCAGAATGATTTTTTTTTGTAATCAATTCAAAAAATATGTTAAGTTATGGCTATTTATTTTTATTTCTAGATATTTTTTAAAATATTTTTTTTCTCTCGTCCGTGCGCCCCCTACCGAGCCTATTGGGAAATCCAGCCCTGACAATACCTCTTACTGTACGTCAGTGAACCTCTTTTGTAAAATTTTTTTAAAGCTTTTTGACACGTTTCGAGATATTTATCTCATCCTCAGAAAATCCCTCTATGCACGGAGGTCGTCGAAACGTTAACTACACAGACACAAACGCACAATGTTTTACAAGAGAAGTTCACTGACGGAAAATAAAATGTATGGTACTTTATCTATTATATATATAATCCAAATACCACTCACTGACTCATCACGAAATCTAAAAACCACCAAATGGATTGGAATGAAATTTGGTATGTAGCTTCCTCTAGGGCCGTAGGTGCTCGCTAAGAAAGGTTTTCAAATCGAAATTTTTGGGGGGGTCAAGTTACAAAAAAAAAACCACCGAACGGATCGGAATGACAGTTGGTAGATAGCTTCCTCTAGGGCCCTAGGTGCTCGCTAAGAAAGGTTTTAAAAAAATTCAAAATTTTAGGGTTGGTTCAGGGGGTTAAAGTTACTAAAAATCCCCATAAGAAATACATAGTGTAATATATTTATTGGTATATATTTTTTGTTAATATACATTTAACTTTGATTTGTCTCTCTGTGCAAAGCCGGATCGGGTAGCTAGTTATATATTAGTGACCTGGATACTGGAAAAATGAATTCATTAACAATTTGTGCTTTTTTTAAAAACAATTTAGATTAAATGGCTGTCTGTGTGTCGATAGTGCCTGTGGATGATCTAGGAAGTTAGAAAGCGTGTCTGTTTGAAAATGAACCTAAGATGTTTGACTGAAGGTGTACGGGAGATAATGTTTGCGAGGTGGTCAAAACATTTAGAAGTGTATCTATGTTGGAAATAGTGTAGAGTGTTCATAGTGAATATGTCTTCATTACTGACCTAGTTTTAAGTGTTTTTAGCATAACATTGGTTTAGTTTAAGTTGGGCTCATCATTCAGCCAATTGTTCTGCTCATGTGTTGTGTGCGTCCTGTTTTTATTGTTTCATACGTAAACATTACTTTGTTTAATCTTCCATAGTTTAAAAGCAATATATTAAATATAAATTGTTAAATTTTTCTATTGTAAAGATCTTTCAATTTTTGTTAAACACCAATTTTACTGTACCACTCATACCTATCCCTTCCTAGATAACCTGTCATATATTTTCAGACAATCATTTTTACTTTTTACACTTTTTTATACTTTTACAAACTTTGATCGAGTCGTGCCGACCTATTTTTCACGCGCTACGACGTTATCGAAAGGAGCTCACACGCAAAGGATACAAGAAAATTTCAGTACACGATAGGCCTAAAGGAAGCAGGTGTAAATTTTGTTAGGTTAGGGGCTCAAATGCCCCCCCCCTCCTAGCTCCCAGGGAAAGGAAATATGTATATTATTAATTATGTCAGGTATTTTTCTTTAAAGAGATTAGCACTAAAATATATTTTAAATGTTATGTGCCGTTTGATTTTACATATACTTATTTTATTTTTTACAAGAGTTCAAGCATGAACTGCAATGCATTGTGTATTGAAAATACCCCCAATACGATTGGAAATCAGTCGTGCCACCCCACTTGGCCTTCGCTCCGTGTGGCTTTGAGTGGGAAAAGCCAGTGGCTAATCTGTATACTAAAACCTCCTTCGAGTAAATGTCACGGCTTCTTTTAGTTTTTATTGTGTTGTATTTTTTTTTTAGTGCAATGCCATCAAACAAAGAGTTTGTAGTGCAGGTGAAAGAGTTGTACAGGGAAGCCCGCGGACCTGGATTACCATAGTACATTTTTTAAAAACAAGCCTTACAGAAGGGTTTTCAGTTGAAGGACCTTGTATTTCCTCCAATCATGGGGTCCAAGATTAATTCTTTGATTAAATTTACGTGGCTAAGAATGGTTCTGTTCAAAACCCACTGTTTCATCTGCTTCCTTTTTGGCCCTCTACTCTTGACGTATGAAAAAAACTGTATAAACAAACTGCTGTTGTAAATAAAATAAATTCTTCGTTAATGTTTGTAGGTCACTATCATGAACAGATGTCGACTCAAAGCATGGAGGGAACTGTCGGAATGACGTCCCTCTTTTTTTTCGGTCCTAATGGAACGGACTGTTCCAATCGCATCGATCGTGAGTGGCGGGCTTAAAAGAGGCTTTAGATCCAATTCTGAATTTGAACTTGAATCATTTCAAATTAACTTATGCTCTCGTAAGATGAACCGGCATTATTTAAGAACGAAATCAAAATGTCTGCAGTTTACCGTGCGTTTAAATTATACTCCTTTCTTTTCCATTTTCCTCCTTCCAAATATCTTTACTTTCTATAAATATTTTTCAGAGACTAAGAAAAATATTTTTTAAATACATTTTTATTTTTTCTGTAAGAAATGGCTTTCTATATCATAAAATGCTAAACCATATAACATAATACAAGGTTGTTTGCTATGTTAGGAATGAATTACAATTCACTGTAAATGTAACCTTACTTGTTATGATGATCATGGCACCTAATAAACATCTAGATTTTTTTCACTGGTGATGCCATCTTTTCTCCACCTTGAAATTTGGCATGAATCTAACCGAAATATTATGGAATAACTTTAATAAAAAAAATCTGAGATGTTTTTGAGATTTTAAAAATTTGGTTTTGGTTTTCGCCAATGTTACATATCAAATGATAAGCCCAAACAATAAGTTTTAAAATAAGATATCAACATCCCTCTAGCACCATCATTTGTAAATACACAAGATGCAAAACATTGTGAAATTCCGCAATTTAAAAAATAATTCGACCATACAGCCGAACCGCTGATGCGAGTTAAGCGAATTTCCAAAATTAAGCTCATATGTTTTAGGGTTTCGACCAACTATTTGGCAAATTGATCTACTCATGAAGGTGCTGAATAGGTGCTTGTGTGTACGAAATATATTGGTAGAATTTGTTTGCACCTAAGCCCGCAGCTTCTGAACATGCGCTGTTTCGTCCCACTCGCAGCGGAAAAATTTGCTTTGCGAGTTTGCACCTCGACCTTGCGGCTATGGGTTATGCCTTGGTTTGCTTTGCTCGCATCGTGCAATCCCGTCGGCCTCGTATCGGAAGATGCCCCCCACGTGGATTTGAATCTGATCCTTTTATGGTATTTTATGTTTTGATCGATTTTGGGGGAACCGAGCTATAAGGTCGTGTAAGAAAACAAAATGTGTGGAATAATAGGCATATCCCACGTTTATTTTATCAGATGAAACCCCAAAAAAATTCATTTTTGTACGAAAGATCTCAAAAAAATTTTACTTCTCGTTGAAAAATTTACTTGCGGTTGTTGGATTGTTTGGCTAACGAACTCGTCCGAACGACTTAGACAACCAACGTGTGTACCAAATCGGACTTAAAATGCGGCTGTTAGAGTGCAAACCCATTATACATATACTGGGTGATTCAGTAAAGCGTAGCGGGCTATGCAGATTCAGATTCTATATGCAAAAATAAGTGGAAAATGTAAAATAACATTTTTTCGGTTTAGTTTAGCCGTAATCCGCCATTTTGTTTTTTTACAAAAACTCACTGTAACTCTGGAAATAGGTAAGATATCGACTTCAATTTTGGAATAAGCATTTTATATGTTACGATTAACCAGTGTACCAAACACAAAGAATTTATTTTTATAATTTTCAAAATGGCGGCCGTTACAAATTTTTAACGTGGAATATTTTGAAAACCGTTAACCGTTAACCGAATTACGGCCACAATTTTTTAAAATTGAACAATTTGTGTAGTTATTTTTCTAGCGAGCTATCAGATTCTACATGCAAAAATAAGTCGAAAATGTCGTATAACAATTTTTCGATTTCGGCTTAGTTTAGCCGTAATTCGCTTGTAGACAATTACCAAGAAATTATGTTTTTTGTCGATAACTCGGTTATCCTTTGACCTACTGAAACTACAAAAAAAGCATTTTGTCTGTCGTTAAAAAAGGAAAATATTTTGTTTCCTGTACATTTTTTGTAAAGTTAACGGTTTTAAAGATATTCCACGTTAAAAATTTGTAACGGCCCCCATTTTGAAAATTATAAAAATAAATTCTTTGTGTTTGGTACACTTGTTAATCGTAACATATAAAATGCTTATTCCAAATTTGAAGTCGATATTTTATCTATTTCCAGAGTTACAGCGAGTTTTTGTAAAAAACAAAATGGCTGCTTATGGCTAAACTAAGCCGAAATAAAAAAAAAGTTATTCTACATTTTCGACTTATTTTTGCATGTAGAATCTGAATCTGCATAGCCCGCTACGCTTTACTGAATCACCCTGTATATATACAATTTTAAATGAAACCCCAATACGTGTTCTAGGGACCATGATCGATGCTCATTTACTACTCCTGACCTTACCATAAGGGCCACTGCAATAGCTCATCTTTCCTTTGTAAATTTGCTAAACACCTATATTAAAAAAACTACTTAAGTAAAAATTTAGAAAAATATTGATTTTTAATACATTTAGTTGGTATCACTAAACAAAAAAGTCATGTAAATCTGTGAAATAGAGGTAAATGCCTCTGGTGAATTCATATGGAATGTGGGGTGTGAATATATTTTCATGATGTTATAGATATGTTCTATAGTAAGATGTGTGTTGTAGAACAATTCCTAACATAGTAAGCTAACCTCCACTCTTTAACAATCTGTTGTAAATTCTAATGTGTTGTCAATGTTTTGCTTAATGTGTGCCTGTGTTGATTTATCATTGGACAGTTTTGGTTAGGAGTATGTAAAGTTGCATATGTTGTCTCCGACATGCTTCTAGGTTATATACCAGCTTTGCAGTGGTTTTCTTGGGAGAATAAATATACTCGTCCCAAGAGCTTCAATGCAAAACTTAACAACGGGCTTAAGCCTGTTCATGTATATTAAACGTAATGACACGGGTCTAAACACGGACGGCTGATTGTAAAACCCAGGAACAGCTGCAGTAGACCCGACACTCCACGGTGGTTCTCAGGTGAACTATAAACAATAGTTTCCACCATTTGACACCAAATAGTCTACAAATTTTTATGTAAATTGTTGTTTTTGATTCTGCTGGAATGTGTTTGTTGCCGTTATTTCAAGCTTGGTTGGTTAGATTTTATGAAAATTGTCGGCTTAGTTTAAAATTACTGTGCAATTTGTTTATTGTTTAAGTTTGTTTGTAATATTATTTAATAGTGTAACATCCTTTATTATAGATGAAATATTCCAGCCTTTCTAGTGGCACATAGTTTTCCATCAATTTTTAGACGCATGGCGAAATATTAAACATTTAAGACCAACGGGCCTAGCACATTTAACCAAGATAAATGTATAGTTTAACTCTTTTTCTTACAACAAACTAAAAACTATGGACATTATAAATTTTGCACCTTTTTATTTTAGACACTAGCAAATACTTTCGCCCAGTGGTGGTTCTAGACCTGAAAAACTGGAGGGGCGAGGGCACTACAGAGGGTCGAATGACCATTGGGGTAAATATGGAATACCACCCAGTCACAGGGTGATTGAAAAATTGTGAGAAAAACAAACCAGCGAGATGTAAGGCTGTACGGATGTCGTTTAAGGAATAACCAAAATATTCAAATAATCGTAATCACCAATCCAATCGTGTATTGGCAATCAAAACTAGCCACATTGACTTTTTCTTTCTGAATAAAAACTCTTGGGTCTGAAATCATTTCAAATATTTTTTGTCATCAAACTAAGCTCCTAATAAAAAATCCCGGGAAAACTGGGGTTGCAGTTGCCCCTGCTTACGCCTAATCAAATTAGGGTTCGACATACCCAGCCACCATCTTGAATTTCAACTCCCATAAGAGCAATGTTAACACTTTGAACCCTGGACCCTTAACACATTGTCGTGCGTAGCTACCTGGGGGTTTTGGTAGCATTTAAAAATGAAAAAATCCGTTACTTAACTTATTTAAAAGTATAACATATTATATATCATTTTAAAGGCAAAAGAATAAGCTTTAAGTAAATGTAAATACTTCAAAGGTTTATTACAAATACAAAATGTTAACAAATTATGAATCATGATAAATTTTTTTTTTAAATAGCTACGTAATCCTTTAGTTTACAACAAACACTTTATTTACACTTTACAAACACTAAAAAAACACTTACGAATTATAAACTTTGCATCAATAAAAAAACACTAATAAATAAAAAAAACTTACAACACAATCAGAACTAATGGAAATACACGTCATCGAGTTACATCGCTAAGCTGACAAACGTCGATTGCAGAATGCACACAGCTGATCGACACCATCTGATATTTATATAATATTTTTTTTGGCCAGTGTTCTTCGGTAGCTGGGGCCGCGAACTTGACCCGACCTATATTCAGGCTCAGGGTTCAAAGTGTTAAAAGCGTAACAAGATTACTGGAGTAATCATGACCAGAAAGTTATTCTGGATATGCCATTTTAAAGGTTAAGACCGTCTAAATGTGGATATCATTTAGTTTTTTTAAAATTTGTTTTTAACTAAATTTGTTCTTTGACTTAACTTAAGGGTCAGCTCTAGCTGTCGGCCATATTGGCTGACACTCCATAAGACCAATGTTAAATTAAAATAAAAATTTTTCCTTTATTTTTGATCGGAAAATTATAAACGATATGTTATTTTAAAGCTATGGTCAATATACATGCAAATGGCTTTTTAAAAACTAAGAAAAATATTTTGTTTAATTGTATGTTGTCACTAAACAACCTACCGCCGCTATAGGGTGATTTTAAATATTTTTTACGTTGTAACTATTAATTATAGCGAAAAACTACCAAGCCATTCGGATGAAGAATTTTGTCCCCAAGAGTTTGGTATTTTTAAAAAAACGCTATTTGAATAATTGCGGGTTTAAATGGATTTAGGATGAGCAATGTCCGCGGGACCTACCGCCGCTATAGGGAGTCTCAGGTTGCTTTCTGTTTTACTAGAGCCGACCCTTAAGATCAAAGTTTGAGATTTTTTTCTTACTCAATCGATCAAATGTAAAAAGCTCATCACATTCGAAGTTTAATTATCTTTCAAACAAAAGTAATTTCATTAGATTCGGATAATTTGTGACAAAAAGATCTGCTTTATTGTGGAAGCATGTACGCGCCGACTTTGTGTTCCTTCTCGAGTGTTTAGCCTACACTCTGGTATAGAATCACGGGTGAATATTAGAAAATTAATATATCCGTAAATTTCAAACGCGCGAGAGAAAGCTGTGTTTAATAAGACATACTTGCGTAGATTGTCACGCATGCACATTTCAGTACGTTTATTTCTGTAACCCTTTATTTTCAGCCTTTGTGAAGCTGCCCTATATGTGCTAGTGGAAGAATGAAACACACAAACTCAATGCTAGTAGTGTACTGCGCTGCCCCTTGGAGAGCTGCGGTTGACTAAGAAATATTTTTTCCCCTCCGAACATTAACAACGCAACCCCTTTATTCCAACACACAATTCCACAGCCTTCTTTATTTTTTTACATTCTCAATAGATATGCTAAATATGGAGTCATTATACAAGCTATGCTTCTAGAAGTTTATTTACTGGCTGATCTAGAACAGTGTTAAAAAATACTCGGTTTTTAATAATCGGTTAAGATCTACTAAAGCTGAAGGTTTCAGAATTTATCTCTCTAATTAAATTTTATTACATTTATAGCTATTTATAATGAGCAACAAACATTTCCAACAGACGGAACTTGATGCAAATTGAGTCTGTTGTACTGTATGTGTTGAAATTATGTTAAGTCGATTGTGTTTATTGCTATTGGTGGTCGTATGGGGCCTAATAATTAACTGTTTATACACACAGGGTGTTCATGTTTTGGGACCTCCAGAACTACAAGAAGTAGAACAACTTTTAATGAGAAACTAGCTGTATTTTGTATACTAACTGTAAATACTCAGTCTGGATTTTAAAATATCTCTGGTAATATTTTCCAAAATGACTGGCTAACTTTATTTATGTTTTAGCTTTGCCGTGTTAAGGGTTGGCTCTAGTCGTCGGCCATGTTGGCTGACACTCCATAAGACCAATGTTAAATTAAAATCCAAATTTTCCTTTATTTTTTATCAGAAAATTATAAACGATATGTCATTTTAAAGCTACGGTCAATATGCATGCGAATGGCTTTTTAAAAATTAAGAAAAATATTTTGTTTAATATTTATTTACAATTAAAACATTGATTTTTAATATTTTTTTATGTTGTCACTATTAATTATAGCGAAAACTACCAAGCCATTCGCCTGAAGAATTTCGTCCCCAAGGTTTTGGTATTTTTTTTAAAACGTTATTTGAAAAATTGCGGGTTTTAAATGGATTTAGGCTCAGCAATGTCCGTATAACCTACCGCTGCTATAGGCTGATTTTAAATATTTTTTATGTTTTAACTATTAATTATAGCGAAAAATTAGCAAGCCATTCGGATGAAGAATTTTGTCCCCAAGAGTTTGGTATTTTTTTAAAAACGTTATTTGAATAATTGCGGGTTTTAAATGGATTTAGGATGAGCAATGTCCGTGTAAACTACCGCCGCTATAGGGAGTCGCAGGTTGCTTTCTGTTTTACTAGAGCCGACCCTTAAATTAACGTGGTTTTTTAGCATTGTAGTTCAAATCAGACCGAATTTGTTTTCATAACAGTACCCTTTTTGTGTTGATTTGAATTTTTTTTCCTAAAACCTGAAGAAAAAGAGCTACATCCGATTCAGATTTTGCAAACGAGCTGCAAAATAGAGTTTAAAAGAAATAATGTTTTCGAGTTAGTTTTCTGTGCTGGACAAGAAAAGGAAAAAAGGACGCCTTTTCGGAAAGTTTGATTCCTTTTTCAAATCCTATTAAAAGTTGAAGTTCCTCATGGGAAGATTTTTTATTTGTTGTAGTTACAAAATGTCATACTGTATATATTTAATATTGTAATTTTGTTGTTTTTTAAACATATAGGCTAACAGGTATTATAAATACTGGAATATCCAGTGATGGCTTGTAACTATAGCACTCACTATAGCACTCAATGTCTCGGCAGCTCATTCTATAGCTAAAAATAAGACTTAAAGTTCATCTAAACATAGGCCCGAAAACGCTTTGTTTTCCAGATATCCGCCATTTTGTTTTTACAAAATAATTTGTATCTAGAGAAACTTTCGATTGATTGAGTTCAAACTTGGCATGAAGTTTAACCTAACAAAGATCTATCTCAAGAAAAATGAGTGATTATATCGAATCATGCGTTTCAAAATGGCGGCTGTTTGAACATTTCACACCTAAATTACTCAAAACCCTTACTATTTAACAAAAAATATCAAGATAGGTTTTTTTGTAGCCCTTTTGATTCCCTATCAGGGTGGTCTCACCGTCAAAACAATCAGGATTAAGGATGAATGTACGGTTTTTGAGTAATTTACATTTGAAATTTTCAAAAAGCCTTATTTTTTTTCAAATTGGCGATCAAAACTGACTGAGTTTCAGCATTGAATTTTATTTTCAGAATAAAAACTCTTAAGTCTGAAAACATATTAAATATTTTTTTGTCACCAAACTTAGCTCCTAATAAAAATTTCTTAAAAAAAATCCCTGGAAAAACTTTGTGGACAGCTGCCCCGGGCTAGAACCGCTGCTGTTAGAATGAATAATTTCCTACGTAAACAGAGTAATTTCACGCGTTAACCTTTAAAATGTACCCGGTGTAAATAACTTGATAATGAAAATGGTCTATAAATAAATATTGTTGGCAAAGTCGACGTTTTCAGCTGCCAAATTTGAGCAGACCTAAACACAGACAAAATCACCTTGTTGCTTTTAGTCGGTTTTATTTGTTTAGAGTGTAAGTTATGAGGATTTAATGGAGGTGGCAGTCCTACCGTCAAGTAGTGGTGATAGTTATGTATGGAAGGTTCTGGTAATTCTTTACTATCCATTAATTATAGGCTTAAAAGCAGAAGGATTGAAATTATTTTTTGTTGTTACGCCGGTTTACAAATTATTAACAGTCCATTGTCAATGTTTTAGTTACTTTTTTTTCGGGTTGTTACTAAAATATTACGTTAAAAATAAATTACTTTAAATTTAAGATGGTTGTAGGATTTTGGTTTGCGTAAGAAGACCGCTAGCTTAATCTTTATAGATGTGTTTGTCCTCTATAGACTCAAAAACTATTCAACCGATTTCACTAAAACTTTTACAGCGTATCCATATCATTGCCAAGAGTGTTTAGTCGTTACAATTAGGCCTACTACATTCTAAAGGGTTGGTACCCCTGTACAATAAATATGAATTAAACTAACTTATAAGAAACTAAATTTAAAAAAAAGTTAAAAAAAAAACCCCAGGAGCATCGTGTTCCAATGTGGGGACCAACTTTTCTCTGTCCGGATTTCAACAACTTTTCTCAGGTGGCTCTTGAGCCTCACACTGAAAGGATTTGGGCCAATGAAGGGCTTTTTGGCCCCAACTCTAGCAAGGCGATCCATTTCCTCATTAACTTGTATGCCTACATTGCCAGGCACTTCATTGAGTCCAGCCATGTCATTCACTGCTTTGAAACAGTCCCAATCTAGCCTTGATTAAAAGGTGAATGATTCCAGCGTCTTTAAGGCGGCTTGGCTATCAGAAAGGATACAATCCTAGGTCCATTAATTCCTCTTTTTGAGTATTTGACGAGTGCAGAAATCAATCGCAATGACCCATCGCGTGACCATAAGCTGCGCCTAGGACCGTAAACGCCATCTCCGCTGGTCATTTTTAAGTCTTCCATTCTTTTGTGCTTTTACCTGATCCAGGTCCAGTTTCCTGGAGACCATCAATCTTGACCTTGAAGGAATGGTCGAAACTTAGCGTCCTCATCATCGTAAAGTCCATGAAACCCCTCAAGCTCTTGCAGCAAGCTTCCGTACAATCCCAGTCAGTTACTTATTAACACATATAAATCTGAAACATTGACAAAATTAGGTAATGTATTTTTTATTCATTTTGAAGATTTTAAGCCACCGGAACTGCATTTTCTATAATAATTTAAGTTGCTTACATGTACAGTCTTTTCAGTTCAGTAAGCTAGATTATTATGTTTGTTTTAGTTTACGTGGTTTTGAATAGTTATCGTTTACTCAAACTGTTTATGTAATTGCGGAGAATTAGCATTATACAGGGTGAACTAAAAGTCTGGAGACATCCCTGTAACTTTGTGTGAGTAATTGGAAGAGAAAAAAAAACAAACTCGGGTAATGTTTACTGGGTATAAAGATGTACTTTTTTACGTATAAGATAACGTTGTTACCATTTGGAAAATGGGAAATTTTGGGGTCAGCTCAAAAGTTTTAAATGCAAACCCCTGCCGTGTGACCCCTCATTTTAAAGGTATTGGTACACCAATGTAAATGACGATACCTTATTCATATCTAAAGTTATTTACGGTTAAAGACGAGAACGATCCGAGTCCTTCTAACTTTTGAGCGAGTGATTGGTGGCAAGAGACTAATAAAAGACTGGAAAATACTCAACTACTGATAAGACTTGGGTAACAATAGCTCAGACTAGAATATGTTTTGACTTTTGTAATTTGTAGTAGGGTTGAGATAGAGGCCTCAAATTTGCACTGTTAGTTTTTTTTGTTGATACCTTTAAAATGAATGGTAACATAACAGGGGTTTTCGTATACAAATTTAGAGCAGCCCCCAATAGTTCCAATTTTTGAAATGGGGGCAAAGTTTCCCAATACATAAAAAAGTACATCCTTATACCTAATAAACATTTCTTGGATTTGGCCAAAAATAAGATAGAGATCTCTAGTTTTCGTTATTTACATTCTTGTACCAATACCTTTAAAATGAGGAGTCACAAGGCAGGGGTTTGCATTTAAAATTTTTGAAATGTCCCTAAAATTTCCCATTTTGGAATTGGTAACAACGGTGTCTTATGCGTAAAAAGTATACCTACTAAACTTTACCTGAGTTGTTTTTTTTTCTAATTACTCATTTAAAAGTTACAGGGGTGTCTCCAGACTTTTAGTATATAGCATCATATAAATAGCTTTATATGGTCTTCAGTGTTTTTGGCAAACTTATAATTCAAATTTTGTATTGGGTCCTAAATTAGACTAGAATATTCATTATTAGCTACTTTCTAAATGTAGATATCTTCTCTTTCTTTTTTCATTTTGTCATCACACATAAGACACAACTAATTTTTGTAAATACATTTTTTTAATAGCATTTGTTGTTGTGAAGTGGAAGAGAAGGTGGGATGAGACTACATTTTTAATTAATGAAATTGTTAATATTAGATTTGTAATTAGATCTTGTCTCAATGTATGGAAAGAAAACGATGTAGAAATAATAAAATAAAGCCTATTTTCTATAAGAAATGTTAATTGTCAAAACGCGTTTCGAAGGTTAAGTAGTCATCATCAGTAACAGCTCGCACTAATGATGAGTTTGTCTTTGAAACTAGTTTGAGAATTGTATTTTTTGGGAAACAGCGTAGTGTTTGTTTTGTTATTTTTAATTTTGCTAGAACATTAATAAAACTTATATTGTAATACATATATTAACTTATTAACTTATATTGTAATGTCATGTAGTATATTTTTACTAGCTTAAACTCATATATGCACCTGAAAAATAAATTTTATAAGAAATATCAACCTATTATTTCTTTAATTATTTCAGAAATAATTTGAATGTATTTTGATTCAGGATTTACAAGATGAAGTACCAGGCGTCATCGACGTTCCAGGGAAGGAGCGACCGACGGAGGCCAGATCCATGGTCCTCGACGGAGCTTTACTTAAGGATATTCCCGCCATCTACGAAGTGCCCATGCTTCATGCCTTCGAGTTACCTGTCGTCGGAGTGTACGTAGATTCTCGAGTAGTTCCTGGATTCAAGTACAGGGTGCGCCCTCTCGATACCAAGGTACGGAGACTGAAATTTACTACACGGAAATCGTTTTTAGTCAATAATAGTCCATGGCCTTTCTTTTTCCCCGCTAGAAAATTGTTTCTTGTTAGATTTTTTTTGCACAATCCTAGGCGAAAAGATTCCCTTATAACTTATACGCATGTTGTCAGACGACAATGGTGGTGAAATATTTTTTAAATAAATTGTAAAACTAGATTTTTCTCTACAGAACAATTCTTTTAGGTTTGGGCCATTTTAAATAATAGTCCATGGCCTGTCTTTGCCCCTGTTAGAAAATTGTTTCTCACTAGATTTTTTACAAAGTTCTACTCAAAAACGATCCCTTTAAAACTTATCGGAAAATTGGGAAGCCGGTTTTTAGCGTTTTGCAAGCATATTTTTAAAAATTCGCCAAAAATAATAAATGAACCCCAATCCAAAGATGTTCCACAGCTTTTTTGTAGAAGAAACTTCAAAGAATTCAAATATGCCACTAAAAATGAGTTTCTTTTGAAATTGTAAAAGTTATTAGCTTAGAAAACAAAAAAATGTTCAGAAACGGAAGGAAAAAACCAACTTTATGCCTACACGAAAAATAGTGAAAAAAATTTGTAATTTTTTTTCAAAATACACAAAAGTTTTATAATTTAGTTCTAAATAGAAAAATGTAAAAATATATTTCAATTTCACAATTGTTTAGTTCAAAATAACACTTTGAACGTTTTTACTACATAACCTGCAAATCATGACTAATTTCAAAGTGACAAGGCCTATACATTTTTTACTTCAAACAATGTTTTTTTTATACCAAAAATTCGAGAATGAAATGTAGAATCGAATAGCATTCTACCCAGTTTCAAATAACTTTACATTTTGTAATGAAAAATCAAAAATAACAAATCGGCAATTTTCTTCACTTACTATTTTATTAGAACACCGTTATAAGCCTAATTTCACTCAAACACAATCTACTTTTATTTATTTATAACTGAAATACAATATAACACTATTTTATAAACTGTAATAACCATAAAATAACACAAAACAAATGTCATAACTGACACATAACACAAACTCGACGACGGGATTTGACTCAATTTAGCAGTCTACTTTCAGCATACTTTAGTACCAACCTATGAAATCTAAATGTATTGAATTGGACATAGATAAAAACTGTGAAGTTTTCTTTTTAAAACCATATATTGCACATTTTAGGGATGTATCGAATAAGACTGTAAGAATCGATTCTAAACAGGCTTGCATATTGGCCAAATCTATGAGAAATTACAAGCTTTCACCGTAAATCCTGTAGAACAGCTGTTTTCAAAGTAACATGTGATTTGAAGACACTATTTTAAAGAGAATCGTCTGCTGAATTCAATGCTGTTATGATCTTCTTCATAAAGGACTTCTGTGAGGAGTTGCAGACCGTTGAAAATGAGACAAAGTCATTGACGCGTGAATCGCAGCTGATTTGCATACTAAAATTTTGAAACGGTGATTACGTATGTAAATAAAGTTTTACGAAAAAGTTTTAAATACAAAAATTAAAGTTTAATTGATTAGCTTTCCAACGGTGCCGGTTTTATTACGATTGGATAATTTTAAGTGTATTAAATAACGGAATATGCAAATTCTCGCTATTTTTCAAGCTTGTTGCGTTCTACGCCCGAGAGAGCGTCACAAAGTGCAGTCTGCCATCTACAGGGTTAAATAGGACGCCACATTGCTAGTCATGTATAAGAAGACCCGCCGTCTTGCTAGTCATTCATAAGAAGACCTTCCTATGCCGTAGCAGTGAAAGTATTAAGGGATGTCTAAAGACTACCTAAGAAATTTTTCAACAACAAAAATTCCTATTTTTGCATAAGGTTTTTGAACTTCGAAAATGATAATTTTTGCATTTTTCAGAACTAAAAATATGTAAGTATAGGTAACAATGAATTTTAGAGAATACTTTTTCGTTAAAAATGGCCCAAACAACCTAAAACATTGATGCTTTATCACATGTGATGGTGTGCCTAAATAATCCTCTCCTTGACGGAATCAATCCATAAATCTAAAACATTCACTTTTTTCGAGTTTCGGTTTACAGACTCAGAACCCATCGAGTACTCATTTTTGGAAACCAAAGATGTTCACTGAAAGGCATTGCCAATTCTGATACCCACTTCTGACACTATTTCATTTATAGTGGTGATCACTATAAGTTTCCCAAATTGTTGGTTGAAACTCTGAAACACACAATCTTAATTTTGGAAATTTGCCCAACTCATGTTCAGCTGCGTGGTCGAATTATTCAAAACTGTATTTCGTTGTTTCAGAGAGGGAAGTACTTGTTCGGTGGCGATGCACTGGAACTGCAGAGCATTGGACGAGGCTACTCTCGCAGACTCACATTCCAACCGGCCAAAGGTACTCTGAACAACAATGAGAATTACTTCTGGTCGGACTCTAGACCCGGCGGCTTCGTTTTCGAGCTTGAAGTTGTGTCTGTCGGCGACAAGTTCACCGTATACGACGCCAACCATGTACCTGTTGGAATTGTGGAGATAATCTGTACTCAGGTGAGTGGTTTACTGTTTGGAGAAACATTTTGTTAATATTGTGGAGGGATGTTAGGATCAATACTTAGTAACACTAGAACTGTTTAGAGAGAGCCTCAACTGGTAGGGTCTCTTTTAGTACATTAGAGTGTCGATTATCTGAACTAATTGGGACTGAGGGGGGGGGGGGTTCGTATAATCAACTTGTTCGGATAACTTAATTTTATTTACTGTGTACTCACTAGTAATTAACTAGCGGCAGCAGGCGGCTAAGCGCCTGGCTGACTCAACAGCGGCCGCTGTTCCGTTGAGCGCACAAACTCCCTGAAATCAACAACTTGGCTGACTATGCAAGTCAAAAACTTTAAATTCGGAATTATGTGCAGTACTGTACTGTACTTATTTATTTTCATTATACTACATCGAAAACAGCTGTTTTCTATACCTGTTCATAGGCAAGTAAGTCTTTATTTTCCGTGCACCAGCTGATTTTACGAATAAGAATAAACATATCAGTTTATGTAAAGAGCTGATTGATTTTGTAAATGGTAATATAACAGAAAATCAAATAAGTTTTAATTCTTTTTTTTTTTTTAATAAAAAGATGTTTTGATTAAAAGTACGTTACTTTTTCGGTGTAGTTTAATGAAAAATATGGTATGTAACTCGCCCGGTAAATTTTTCCATGCTTGCGTGAAAATCTCGCTCTCGGCTGCGCCTTTCGTGGGAACTATCATGTTCGCACAAAAAATCCCTATTTACTCGGCTTGTAACGTAATATACTATTACAGTACATTTCCGTGTTCGGATGACTGACGTTTCGGATAATCGACGCTCCCCTCTACTGTACTTGCGCCTATTATTTAAAAAATCTATAGAATGTATTCCATTAAAGTAAAATACATGTTATTATATATTTTCTTGTTAAAAAAGTATGCAGAACATTGCTACGTAGATTATATATTTTTGAAAATCTTTCTCCAGTTTGTTTTTGAGTTACAAATTGGAAAATGTTTTTCTAAATAAAAGTGCCAAAAGTTTTACTTTTCCAAAAGTACAAAAATAATTTTGTTGATAAATCCAAAATATAAATATGTAGCTAAAATGGTTCTTTACGTGAAACAATAAAAAAGTTTGAGGAAAGAGTGAGAAATTTCTAAAAATTTTATTATTTTTGTACATTTTTGAAAATGCGTAAAAAATTTTAAATATGAAATTCGTTTCTGTAAACTTTATAATATTATAGAGGACAAAATTTGCTACAATTCACTAACTCACAATAATTATAATAAATAAGACACAACACACTAAGTAAACTTAGTGTGTAAAATAAACACACTAAATATTGTAACTGTATAATCAACCACGGTCGATGCTATGTCATAGATTTGAAACTTTGTACATTTCTTGCGTGTTTGTTATAAGTCATAGAGTAATGGACTTTATTAGAATGTCACGGGTAAGCTGATGTATAATACGACCTATTATTTTTTACGTCGAAGCCAGTTGTAGGTAGTAAATTGGAACAGCTGCGATTGTCGTTTACCAGTTGTGGGGTTAAAAAACAATGTAGTTAGCCATCTTTGCAATGTAAACTTTCAAGGACTGGTCATCTCGTTTGCAGATGACACTGCGTTGGAAGCTGTGAACAGGATTTACTAAAATTGCAGTTAGGTTTACCGTTTTTGGAACATGGCTCCGAATCCAAAAAAAAAATCTATTGTATTAATTCTCTTCAAGAGGAGATGCAAAATGAATAAACTTTGTTATATAAGAATGTTTATGTATAATTCCATCCGTAAGGGCTTTGTTATACGAGCACTTATAGCACTGCATTAACGTCAGTTTATTGAGTAAATGGAACTACCTTGGGCCATCTTATACGAGCGCTATCAACGCTGACACCGAATGCAGTAACAACGCGGCGTTATTACCGCCGAATCAAGTTATACGGGATGCTGTCAATACGCACTCGCTGTGCAGCTACCAAAGAGGTCAGAAGTATCGACTTTATCCTGGTTCTAGTGATTATTGTGTACTTCAATGTGACAAAATGTTTGACACGGAAAAATGTATTTACTCTATCGAACAACAGCCATCTTAATATGATGTTAAGCAAAGGGATTATAGCAATAAACAATTAAAAGCTAAATGCTGGCCACCCTACATCTAGCCTTCCTCCTACACAATTACTCATACGTTTCTCATTACGTAGCGCTTTCAACGTTCCATATAACTTGGGAATTTAACGCCCGGTTTTCAGCATCATCAGCAATTGTATAACATGGCTCTAAGACATCAAGAGAAGGAAAATAACAGTATTAAGTATCTGTGCGCCATCCTGGACCAAATAATGTCTAGGAGACCGAACATATAAAATCCAAATTAAACTCTCTTGTAAGAAACTTGTATTTTCTCAGAAGTCTGTGCCAATCTGATGTTTTAAAATCCGTTTACTATTTTTTACTACTGAGCAGAATTGACTGGAATTTCATGTTCGCAGTGAAGTGTCTGACCTGTGTAAATATGTTTATAAATTTGCAGAAGAATTGCACAA
>JAGFPH010003851.1:0-16049 GCA_018207615.1 Philaenus spumarius | reverse complement strand
ACTTTAATTTTTGTACTTACAATTTTTTTCTAAAATGTACATTAACATATGTAATCATCATTTAAAGTTGTAGTTTTCTGGAAAGCCAATGCCGCTTTGTCACTTCTCTAAAGCTCAATATCACTCGACAGAAATATTTTGACAATGCTATAAAGATACCTTTGGATTCGTCAAGATTTGAATTTTTTAAAACTGCCTTCCAATCAGACGTCATTCTTATAGTTTCGAAAATATAAAGGTTTCTGTAGACCCTCGCAATTGGACAGTTTTCATCCAATAAAACAGCACATTTTGCATTCGAGATATATCTTACAATTAGAAATATTTGTATAGACTTGTCTATATCTATTTTTAGACCAAAGTTCAATCTTTTGTCTGGTGTAAAGCAAACCATATTTACTCTTAACGGTTTTGTTCGTACAATGCTGAGAAATACTCGTAAATGGGAAATTTAAAACTCAACTTTCTCACGCACCCGAAGTGGCAGTTCCATTAGTTTTTCACACGGAAGTTCGTATAGGATTCATGCGCGAGAGGTTTATTTGTTTGATCTCATTTTGTGATTCAAGTAAAGCTAATTCAAATACTTTTATGAAACGATAATTTATTATTATATAGTTCAATTGTTCGATTTATTCTCTACACTTTATTATAATAATAATAAATTTTTGGGCAAAGCATATATTCCTAAATTACTATTCAAACCAAGGCCTAGTTTTGTTACCAGTCTTGTAGTAGGGAACATAAAAACTAGTGTTTTCAAAATAAGAAATTAGAAATTTATATATGTATATAAATATACAGTGCTATTTATAACTAAATTACAAAACTTGTGTACATTTTGGAAAAAATCATAAAAAATGTTTACTACTTTTTATGTAATCATCAGTTTGAGTACAATTTTCCGCCAATCCTAGCTTAACCCTTTTATTTGAGTTTTTCGACGCGTTTCGGAGTTCCTCTATTCTCGAGACCTACTTATAAATATTTATATAATAACTTTTTATGTAGGCTTAAAGTTGAACTTTTTCCTTTTGTTGCTGAACATTTTTTATTTCTTGAGCTAATAACTTTGTAAATTTTACATCAATCAATTTTTTATTGGCATATATCAATTCTTTGAACCTTTTCCTACAAAAAAGCTGTGGAACACTTTTGGATTGGAGTATAATTACTATATTTGGCGAATTTTTTAAAAAAGCTTGCAAAACGCACCAAAATGGCTTGGCATTGGAAAACGTTAATATGATCAGTTCTAGGGTTAAGCACTAATGGGATTGATGCGAATTTGTAATGATGCAATTAAATCAAAAACTACACCAATTTATAGCTCTATACGAATTATTCCAAAGTTGAATGTCTATTCTGAGTGCAAAAAATAGTTAAGGAGTTTTATTTGTAGATTGAAAATATTTCCTTTTCTCCAACAGGAACGTACGTTGACCCAAGGATACTTCCAGGCTTTGACTACCGCGTGTCCTTGGCCATCCCTAAACGTCACCTGTTCCAAGGTCGTGCCTTACGTCTCGTCAGCATCGGTCTCGGCTACGGCAAGAGGATCACGTTCGCTCCCGACAACGGCTGTTTGAACGACAACAAGAACATGTTGTGGAGCGACTCCCATCCCGACGGTTTTGGGTTCGAACCTCGCGCCGTCGACGTCGGTCAGAAGTTCCACATCTCCGCCGGAGGCCTTAGACTGGGCGAGGCCGACGTGTTCAGGATCGACAATCCGCAAATTGAAGATAGACAAGAAGTGGTAAGTACAAGTAGTTTTTTGTGCAAGTGTGTACAACAATATCTATTCTGAATTTGGAAAAATTTTATTTTTCAAATTTTTCTTGGCATTTCTTAAGTATGGCTACAAAAATCATACCTTGTGTTGGTTTCCCTTCAAGTTTTGCTATTTTGTGTAAGCAATACAAACCGATGAGTTTAGACACTTTTTTTTTAGGTATTTATTTCATTTCCTGATATATATACAATCACATATAAAATAAAAATTTTAATCATAACTACACAATAATACAGTTTTAACAACCTGTAATATAAAATAAAACTTAACTGGAAAAAAAAGTAACAGAATAGGAAATAAATTATTTGGCAACCTCTAGGGCAAGGCCGTTTTGAGGTTGCAGAAGTAAATCCTATTATATAAAAAAGTTTTTCTACCGTACTTCTTCTTCTCATAATTATAAAGTAATAAGAATGGATTAAATACGTGTATTTACAGTGTAATATGGGCCTAAAACAGACGCGCATGAATGGATTAACGAGATTCCCGCTGTCCCTATCTACTGTCTAGCGAAACCACTGCCGAGGGAACGGGCTTGGAAATATTAGCGGGGAAAGAAGACCCCGTTGAGTCAGTAAGAAGAAAAATAAATGTAAATAAAATAAATGTTAATAATCATATTTTCATCATACTGCCTTGAAAGTAATGCGTTTTCAATACACATAAACATTGCCGAAAGCAGCTGTTTTCCGATACCTTCCCTAGTGCACGGGAAAGTAGCTTCCAAGTTTTACCGCTGTCAGCGCTAGTGTTCTTTATTTTCAAAGTTTTAAACCAGCTGGACACGCTGTTAACTACCGTCCCCATAGAAACGGGAAAACAGACCAACAATAATTAGGTAAAGTAAATGAAGAAAACTAGGAATTCTTAGAACGTTTTTAATTTAGAGTTTAAAAGTTGTAACGTGCTCTGCTTTGCAAGCCGTTTACAAACAATTTATTAATAGAAAACAAAAAAAAAAATGAAAAATAAAAATTTAATTTTGACAAAAATATTTCTAAGTTATTTTTAAAATAAAAAAAAATACCTTTACTGTGTAACAATTATTTATTATTTCCTACCTTCAATCCATTTACTTATTTAATTAATTAAATTATCATTTTAAAATATTGCAACACCTTAATCCCAATAAAAACAAACAAACATAACCCCAAAATTGAAGTTAGGTTATGTTTTGATCGCATCTGTGGTTACAACAGGCGATCACTAAATATCTGTTACACATCTAACCATCTTCATCTATGACAACAGTTCTCCGGTTAAATTTGGACTCGTCCAGAACCATGGCCGCCATGTTTGTCACATGATGACTTTGCCTCTAAACTGTCCCGTTCACCAAAGACTGTCGCCATTTTGAATTACACTTACAAAGAAAACTAAAAAACTGAATTTATGATTTAAACAAGGTTCGTTACCACAAAGTACTTCTGGAAAGGATAATACTCAAATTAAAAACTCATAGTGGTTGACATTATTATTTTACTGAAACATTCTAAATTGTAACAACACATACATTAATTATTATTTCAAGTTGGCAACTCATCGTTTTAATTATTCCAATCACACACTCAAACACACAAATTTATTATTAATAATTTTACCTTAGATATACAAAAACTTATATTGATAAATTATTCAAATGCAGACTTCGTTAAATTAGTTTACTACTTACGATCGTGTTGTTTTATAGTGCACTTTAAAGAGATAGATATGAATTTACAAAGAGAAAAAACTTATAACACATATGAATTCAATTAAAATAGAAAAACCCCATTAATTCTTTAGTTCGTCGCACTTTGGCCACGTAGATTCTGATTCACTTAGACTTTCGTTGCACTTGTTATAAAATCTTTATGAAAAGAGTTGGAAGCCATGCCGCGCGTGCACGCTAACTTTCAAAGTTGATAATTTTGAGACAATTCACAAGCAATTCTTACATTCTCGCTATTGAACAATACACAGCACTGTCTTTACTCCTCCTTAAACATTTTTACACGGTAGTTCTACTTTAACTACCGCAAAAAATCACTTGTTAAAACATTTTGTTGGACTAGCCGCAGAACACGTCTGTACTGTACTCGAATACTAATGCAAGTGGGGAGAAGCCTCCTTTTTGTTCGTTTTCCTTTCCGATCACGCTATGTGACGTCATAAAAACCAGAAGACCAATGAGAAGCCGTCCTTCCAGGGGACCGTAAATATGTCTCTTTTCTTGTAGTTACGCTAAGTACCAACATTTCAGGACAAAATTTCTGTCTCTATCATAGATGGATTACACAGGCTCTCAACATAATCTGTCAAGTTTATTTCTTACAATGTCTGGAATCGTCTTTCGATATTTATCACTGTCTAAAAACTTAGTGGACCATAACTTCAAACTCTCTAATACGTTTTAACTGTTTTTCATAGTTTGACACATCGTGAAACATAATTTAAATATTTTAACAAAATTGAATTTAAACATGAAGTTAATATTGTTTTTTATTTAATCTGAATTACTAATTAATGTCTGCATTTCCCTTTGAATTTCTATGTTCATTAATATTATGAAATAACTAAATCTTTTAAATTAGGCTAATGTCCAAAATTTACCTTATGACCCTTTTTACGTTATTTTACTATTTTGATGTTTAAAAACCCTGAAACTCACATGTATTACAAAGTTGAAGTTAACATTCACGGTACAGTTGTTATTATTACTTATATTTATAACCTTATTTGCTAGCTTGTTTTGTAATAAGTTTGAACTTTCAATATTGTTCTTCTGGTGGATTGTTTTATCGCATCATCTTGCAGTGTGGTGAAAAGTATCGTTCATAACTCGTCCCGAAAGTGTCTTTCCCGGTGTATGACTGACATATTTCCGTGCTCGGCTCCGCTTCATACGTGAACTTTTGTCAGTGCACGGAAAACGGCCACTTTCGGTACTAGTAATGAAATATACTATTTTTGCTGTGGTGTCGTGAAAAATAGTGTTCAAAACTCGTGGGAAAATGTTCTTTCCTGGTGCTCGTTCTCTTTAAATTTGTAACATACAAATTCAATTAATTTTTTTTCACTTTATGACAAAGAAAAAATAAAGTTGAACGGGGCCCCCCGGAGCGATCGGAGGTGGGGTGGGGGGGGGGGGGGGTTGGCTAGCTGAGTGAGCAGGGGCAAAGCCCCCTAGTTGAATTATGAAAGAGTAAAAAAAGTTTTGTGGGAGCAGTTAGATTTAAATATAAATAAAAACATTTGGGCAAAACATACAAATAGCGGGAAAAAAATGTAAGACAAAATTAACAAACAGGAATCCAAACAAACACATCAAAACTAGTAAAAAAGTTCAACAGTAATTATATAAAAGGTTATATATACAGGGTGTTTGGAAAGTCTGGAAACGGTTTAGTATTACTTATATAAGGAAAATTTAAACGTAGATGTGATTGAGGAACCTACTCTATGTAAAAATTCTATTTTATTAAGATTTCAAAGAAAATATCCGCCATTTTGAATGTAACTATGTTTTTTTAAATGGGAAAGTGGTCATGTAATACATCATTTCGGTGTGGAGTTTTCAAGAGAAACCCAACGGTGAAATTTGCACATCCATATCTTTAACCGATTAAAAATGGCGGCCAAAAAACAATGAAATCGTGTTTTCTGATTTTGCTGTACTATTATTTTTTTTTAATATTTATTATTATTCTTTTTGGATCCTAGAATTAAATAAGCTTTCAAACGATATTTGGTTGATCCACTCTAAATCAATTTTAAAAAAATCAAAATGGCAGTAACTCAAAAATTTTAAATACTCCCAATTATCGTTTGTCTGTTCTCTGCTGCAAGCTGCAAGTCGGACAGGGTTCCTATTTAGTTTTCACCGCACAAAATATCGTACGGCCGAGCCGCCGATACGACATTTTTTTGCCGGTTGATGAATGGCAGTTTCCTGATTCTTGACTGGCGTTCAAATACTTTCATTACGTACAGTATTAAAGTAATAATTATTGTGACACCGGTATGCAAATTTTGATTAGTTTCATACAAATGATATTATTCAAGCGATAACAATTAAATCATATTAAATCAAATTGTACAATGATACTCAATGCATAGGTATTACTGATGTTTTTCATTTTTTTTTTACCGAAATTCAAAATAAATCTTTCTTTATCAGTAAATGCGTACATTGCGATGACTAATTTTTTTTCCTTTTTCATTGCGTAGATGGGGGTGGAGGGATGGAATACTGTTATCTGTCATATCTCATATCTTTTGTTTCAAGTTTTCGACCCCGTCATTTTATAAGTAGCAAGTGGTTTAGGTGGTTGTTTATTACTGTGATGTTTAAATTTATATAGTGATTTTTCCGTCGCAATTGTTTATTATTCTGATGTTTTAGAGGCAATGTAGTACACCATCAGAGGATTATTAAGTATTATATTTACAGTGTTTTGTAATATTTTCAGTACTGACTGTGGTTGGTAATTCGGTAATTGAATTTCAACTAATTAAACATAACATTTAATTTTTTATTTACCACTTAAGTATTTACCTACTTTCAAACATAATAAAATAGCAATAATCAAGTTGCATTTTTTTGTTTTAAACGTTTTGTGACCATCTGACGATTTTTCGCCATACATATTTAATTTCGCCGTAGTTAATTAAGTAAAAATAATGCTATTATTATTTTTTTTTTAATATTTATATTGGAATTTATTGTGAATATAATAATAATTATTAAAACATAATGTCAATAAATATGTTGAAATAGATAAACAAACTGTGTTAATGTCTGGCGCATCTGTAGCGAATAGCGATCAATTTTGGGAAATCTTTAGTGAAAAAAGTGTGTTCTGGGGAAATTCCGTGTGCTAAAACATTTTCCGCACCCCTGCATAATTCTTTTTTACTTAAAATGTGAAACGATTTCCCTATAATTGAATTTGTACAATCATTAAAATAACTAATAATTCCTTGATTCCAGGTAAAAGGTAGCGATGGAACGACCATCGTAAAGTACATCCACGTCGATGTGAAGTGCCACGTGACTATGGACACCACTGGAGCAGGATTTAAAGCCAAGGTGTCGGACTCTCAAGTAATGAGGGTGTCGGGAACCGCCGTAGTGGTACGAAAGCCGAAGCAGGCCGTCGCTAAGCTAATTCGTATTGAGAACATTGGTCTGGATTCGCAGCTGAACATGCTGTTCGTCATCAGAGAGGCTGAGCTTGTTTTTCATCCTATCTAATTATATCTACTGTATCAGTAATTTGTTTCACAGACAGTCATTTTATTTTTCTTCACACTCGACAAGAAAGACACCTGTTTTCAGTATTTTTTACAAGAAATATTTACATCGGCTACGTAACAATTTTGTGTACAATTGAGGATTTTAATTTAAGTTACATATTTCTTCAAATGTTTTGTTTGTTTGAATCATCAGTATTAAAACATGTAATTTCAAAATAATAATGTTAAAAAGTGGAATAAAATAAGTTAAAATTTTTAAATTCAAAAATTATTGCATTTTTTTACATTGTTTAATATAGTGCATAAATTTTTTTCTTTTCCTTTTGCAATCCATTTATTTGACATCAGATTTTTGTAAATTAGCCAAGAAGTTGTTATATACAGTAAATACAACTGGTTATATATTATAAAAATAAAAATAAGAAACAAATAATAGATGTTAACAGGTATTATTTTTTCTCTGATGTTTGTTCTTCCTGCATATTTCAGTAATGTCCTCCTACTCGGCCTTTGGCACTGGAAGAGTTGATTTCACATGGCACTTGAAGTCGTGACATTTTTATATCATGACTGCGCGACAGTTCATCAATGTACACGAAATTGTCGTGATTACTGACCGGTAGTTTTTATGGCGACAAATTCCGTGACATTCATTGCCGTCGCACTAGAAGTCATGACATACGGCCGTTGAAAACCAGACCCTAGGCATAGAAATCACAGTAAAACGTATGTCGTTGAAGTAGAACGACAAATTAGCGATGTCGCCTATGGAAATTTAAAAAAATTATATCTTGATTAAGTTATAAACCTTATGAAGTACGAACAAGGTTTGGAATTATTGTTTTTCAATACAATGTTACACTTTTTTCCACCATTTGTTTTTTTTACATAAATAAAAAACCGATTAACTTTTACAGTAATAAATTGCACTTCTCTATATTTTCAAATTTTTCCTGTCTCGTGAAACATAACCTAAAAGTCTTCACTCGATGGAAAAAAACTAGTATAAATTTGTTGTTGTTGGTGATCATTTTTTGTACCAAACTAATCGTCGTAACTGTAATACTCTGTCGAAAACAAATTATTGGTCCGATCGCCGCGGTTTTTGTTTTTACACTCAAGACTGAAAACTATTTAAGAAAATCATTAGGTAGTAAAATTTTATCGAATTGTTATTTGACTTTAGTGAGTTATTTGTTAATTGTAGATAGCTCAGGCAAGCTTTGAATTAAATCTTTTAAATTTTAAAGTATTCTATTTTAAAATCATAAAATCTGTTTTAAACACCTCGAAAACTGATAAAAAACTATGGAGTTGCTAAAGCTTTTACCAATGGTTGTATGCATAGTTAAAAATCTATTGTTAATTTTCATTTTGCTTCCTGAAGACTATAAAACTATGTTAATGGTATTTTCGAATTTTATAACGTATTATTGGTAGTATTTAAAAATATATTTAACCTATTTTAATTTAGAACTGGATTATTTATGTATTATTATTTGTATTGTATATTCCTTAAGAAAATAAAACATTGTTCAAAATATAAACTGAAAATAGTTTGTATTTATTACATGCTCCTATTTTATTAATGTAATAACATTTCGATCTGCAGGGCTCCTAATGTCAAGGAACTTCCACCCGAGTGCTGCACGATAGGCGTTGCAAAAATAATATAAAATTTGTTTTATAAAGTGTTAAAAAAAAATTGGGGTTCGGTAAAACTTTCAAAAAATAAAAAAAAATGTGTATTCAAATCAAAAGTAAAATGTTATATGTGGATTATTTTACAATCATTAATACCTCTCCTTCACCTCTTTCATTTATTCACCTTATCACCAGAAGTCGTCGCTCATAAAATACCTTAAATCATTTAAAACACCTCTTAGGCCTATTGCCTTACTTCCATAATAAAAATCACCATTTACCTAAACTCACCACATCATATATCTCTCCTTAGGCACCGTCCTGCGTGAGCGACGAGGTGCGAGCGACGCGAAAATAACAAACTGGGTTATCTCCCAGGCGTGTCCTACACTGCGATCAGAGCGATAAAGCGATGTTTGCGCGACGCGACAAGAACAAAATATTTGTTTCAAATCGCCTCGGTCGCTCCGTCGCTTGTTCATACTGCGCATTTCCTGAGTGCATCAGATACGGAGTTGATCTACAATTAGTTGTCACTGGTTTTTCTTTGTGGTAGTCATGTCTGAGTTTACCGAACTTCTAATTAGTGAAGTACAAAGTAGAGGCATTTTGTGGAATATGAAAGAAAAGAGCTACCACAATAGGCATGCTTTAGACCGAGCATGGGAAAGAGTGGCTGCTGCACTGGGAGATACGAGTGAGTATTTTTTTAAATAAATACCATACATGTGTTGTTTCACATACACAGGTACATTCTTATGTAATTAATTTATTGATTGCACTACAGCTTGTTTTATATTACAGAAGTAAATTCTGATTTACGCTTTCATCGCCAGATCGCTCACACAGGACACAACGGTCGCGCGCCCGAATCGCTCGTCGCTCGCACCCCGTCGCTCACGCAGGACAATGCCTAACTCCAACGTAGAATTATACATTATGCTCCACCTTACTTTAATTCACCTTACTTTCAAAACCTTAATATCACCTTCATTTAACTCACACAATAATAATAAAAAAAATAGTAATCGTAGTACGTATAATAATCCACATATAACTTCATTTATGCTCTATTAGCATCTATCTATCCATAATTATCAATTACTGTAAAATATTTATTAAGTTAATTTAATTTCCTCAGGGGTGGATACCTGGCTGTTAAAGTACAAGCTAATTGGATGTTCGTGGCTGAATAAAGAAATTCAAGACATTGCGGCAAGACAACTATTAATTTACTTTGACATAGTTAGAAAATGAATATTTACAACAAAAAATATCAACATCATAGAACAATTAAACAATCAAATCAATTAACTATCTACAAATTATACAAAGTTTTGTCAGCCCTAGCTTGCAAATAAATGACGCAATAAGTGAAAAGTTTAAGTTAAGTTATTACTCAATTTTTTATAAGTTTTCAATAATGCAGACTTTTAAGATTAAAATTAATGGCCATATCTACTCACGATACCTGTTGTTATTGTATTTTTACCTAGGATTTCACTGACTCTACTCGATATAGTCACTTCACTTTTATTTCATTAACGCGTCGGTCCGATCACATGGCAACTTTTTAAAAGTTTACTTTTTAGAAAAAGTATACGATGGATTTCATTTTCTAAGTTTGTACCAACTCCGAAACACCTCTACTTCATTTCAGAACAGCATTTGTTGCGATCCTTGAAGAAATACTACATTTTTTAACAACTTCTCCACCACCAGTAACTAGTAATACACACTGTCCACTACGCCATATTGAGTTCTTCCTTCGTTGTTGGAACGTTGTTCTACGTACCTCTATTAGAACGTTGCATGCCAAAAATCACGTACGCCACTTGTGCTAAGCCTTCCGTATCTCGATATATACGCTGATGCTGCAATTTGTTATACAAGTGTTTATTATTTTTTATAAGTTGCTTTTAGATTGTCTCTGCCTAATTAAAATGTTTATTATTATATCACTGCTTGTCTTCATTAACTGTTCACTTCAACCGTGATTATTTAGATGACTTCTTACATAGTTCTTACACGTTACATACGTTCACATATTAATATATTATTTAGGTCTGCTTTTATTTTACCTACTTTTATAGTCTGCTTTTTATTTTTTATTTATTGAAAATGATTCTGTTGTAAATACTTTGCGTCATAAAGGAATTTATATATATATAAAATTATAAATGTTTACTATTATATATGTATTGCGTCATTTTATTTATTTAGACCAAACCTCTGTGTTTTTAGACACTATGGGAAACTGCTGATTTATTTTCTATCGTATAGTTTCTCTGTTACATGGCTGTTAGTGTTACATGCTGCATCTCTTGAACTCATCCAACGTATACACTATACATATCCTTAATTAACAATTTTAAAAACCAAACCTTTAGAACAAAATATTTCCCAATTACTGTTCAGTATTTGGTTAATCCTCCGAACGACACACCTAAAATGTTACGTGATCATACACACCGTATCTAAAACAGGGTTCATATGTGTCCTGGAAAACCTGGAATTTCATCTGATGTCCTGGAATTATCCTTGAATTTTCTGTGGTGTCCTTTAAAATTAGGTCTCTGTCCTGGAATTTTCCCCTCTATTCCAAAATTCCGATTTCATTTCTAAATTTTATTGACTGATCTGAGTATGTATGCCATGCGTTACACGTAACTAGTTTTAACCATTCAAACCTAATAAAAATTTAAGATCAGAGAATGTAGGTTGTTGAAAATTCATAATACCGGTATACTATAGTAGTTTTGAAATTTAATAGTTAGATTTTCTCCACCAGTGAGAACAGAAAAGACTGTACTTTATTGCCAAAGTCGAATTCTTTTAGAGTAAAGACAATAGAAATGACCAAAGATGTAGAAAAACTAACAAACAAGATAGACAAACTGATCAAAGAATCTTAGGCTGTAATAAACTGTGCTTGGTTTTTCCCATGAAAAAGTCAAGCGGTTTATGTATTACATAGGTTAGTCTAATACAGGTATAATGTTTGGTTTTTGTTTAGTAATTCAATAAAGTGAATTGTTTTAACCCTCAAAGTGGCAGACTGCAGTCTCTCGGGCGCAAATGCAACCCGCTCGAACCTTAGCGAGAATTTGCATAATCGATAATTTAACCCACTTACAATAATCCAATCGTAATAAAACTGGCACCATTGGAAAGGAAATGAATTAAACTTTAATTTTTGTATTTACAACATTTTCGTAAAACGTATATTTACATACGTAATCCTCGTTTTAAAATATGCATATCGTCGGTCTATTTATCAAAGGACGTAACTCCACAAAAATTCAATTTTGACATTATGATACTACTGGTTTCTGTCAGCGAATCTTTACAAAACGCAGAAGAAGTTGTAACTCCCAAAAAATTTGAAATACAGTACAGTCTCGCTAATCCGGACTTGATGGGACCGGACCCTGTCCGGATTAGACGGAAAAAGCCTAAAAAACGCATGAAATGTATACCGTTTGTGTTTTTAGTGAGAAAACGTATTAAAACTGGTGTTTTGGTAATACAGTATACAGTAAATATCAGCGACCACAGAATTAAATAGACTAGTCAAGTCGAACGCAAGAGTGAAGCTAGTTTTAGAGTCAAATACTCACACAATATGACGGATGCAAGTCGCGAGCCGAAGGCCGGCCGCCCGTACATGTTGCCACATTACCCGCGAAACGAAGCTCGTGTTCTAACTGTTGTATGATAGAAACTACAATAGCCAATTTTTTCAAAAAATACTTTTTAGAAAATTTAGCTTTTCAGCTACATTTCTCTCGCTTGCATGACGCACCTGCCCTAAAAACAAAATATTTTCTCGCAATGCAACTTTTTGATGTCACGAATTAAAAAGTATAAAAAAGTTTGGACTTTATTCGATTTTTAAAGTGCCAACCATTTTTATTTTTAAATTTTGAACACACCATTAGCATCCCACACTATTAAACTGTAAGTTTGTCAAATTTCAAAGATTTTTGAGCATTTTCAGCTATTGAAACAACAGTGTAAATAAATAGGGCGCACTGAAAATTTCACTCCAGACGTTTAACGAGAAACAAATCAAAAAGGGACTGTTGATTCGACAGGTAGTTAGACAGACAGTCTGCAGTGAGGTATAGTGCGGCGAGCTGGTGAAGTGAGTCACTTCCTTGAAATACTTTGGGACAAAAGATAATTGGCCGACCCCTTTCTCCTTTCTATCCTCGGCTGAGCTTTCTCTTCACGCTAAAAATAGCCAAGGCCAAAATGAACCCTTAACTATTTTCGCTCTCGGCAAACAACAATTGCGTGTACTGTACCCAGTAAAATACTGCAATTTCTAGTATTTTTTTTAGGGCCGTCCGGTTTAGCCGGAAGTCCGGATTATCGGAGACCGGATTAGCGAGACTGTACTGTACCTTAAAATCCCACACACTGAATACACTTTCGAACTCTCGACTTCACAATCACCTTTCACTACTGCTTTAATTTTATGTTTAATGTTTAAAATGGCGTTGAATTTATCCAAACTCTTTTTAACACGATGTTGTTCCTTTCAAATGCCCACCAAGACTCTTTATTAATTTTCTTCCTCTCCCACCTCTCTTTTTGGAAGCGGGTATTACTTCTTATGTGATTGGTTAATTTTTGAATTTAGACCATTTGATTGGCTGCTCAATTTGCCCGTATTTTGCGGTTTTTTATGCCTGTATTAATTTGTGGATGCATCATCGACAGGTTCCACAGTTCGTTCTAATTTTAGAAACCTGACTCCCGGTTTCCTGTCTGACTTCCTCTTTGCTTACGATCAGAGTTTCGTTTGTTCTTAAAATTTTAATTTCGAACTACTTCTTCTATTGTATTGAATTGTTTTAAATTTATTTTATTTTAAAGTGTTTGGGGTAAGTTGTTCCCCTCACCCCATATGAAATTGTACCACCAATTTGTTTTGTTTTGTTTGTTTTTGTTTTGTTTTTTTTTAAGTGGAGTATCACTTTGTTATTTGAAGTAAAGTAGTTTTATAGCTTTGACCTACTGTCTGTGGAATTGCTGACGGCGATCTTGCTGTCACATTAGATTCTGCTGACGTTTAGATTTCTCTGTTGTGAACTTGTTGTTTATGTGTGGTATTTGGGCTGGAAGTATATATATGACATTTGTGATAGGATATTTTTTTTTTTTTGTTGAAGAGGATATGAGTGATTGGTTTTAAGGAATTTATGATTGTGTACTGGAATTTTGAGTTGGATTTAGACGTGATAATTGTATGGTTTTAATTTGAAGTTGTTAATTCTTGCCTTTGGTAGTCTCTTGGTGTTATTTGTGGTTTCTGCGCCTTTAATTTTGTCTTCAGGATATGTAGTATGTAGCATTGTATTAGTATTAGTATCGTTAGTATACTTGCCCATATTATTATGATGTAAAACATAATTCTCTTGTTTTCTATGATATCCGACCAATTGTTTTGTAGTTGAATGTGTTGAAATGTTTCTTCAGGTACTAGGTTCCGAATTATATATGTTGGTATGGATATGTTCCAATCTTTGTTTAAGATGTCTTTCATATTTTGGAATTCTGGTTTATGAGTATTTGGCAGTGGGTCGATCTTTATGGTGTGAAGGTCAGTCCATGTTGCAGGTATTATGTGTGTCAGGTCGATTTGTTTGGTGTCCCTCGCATCACAAGGGGTTATGGTCCTAATTAGTACATTTTTGTTTTGGTCAGTTATTTGGCAGTCACATGGTAGGTCTATTTCTATTGATCCTATTACATTTTTGGGAATACTGGTTTGAGTTGAGTTTTCCCTGCATAAAATTTGTAGGTCTTCATTTATGTTGGTCATTTGAAATTTTGTTTCCGATAATTTTGTTATTATTGGTTCTTTGTTTACATCTCTACAGTGGAATTGACAGTATTTTTGGAGTACCGTTATTGGTTTACTTAGTAATAAATTCTTTACACAGGTTGATGATAGGTCTTTGTTGGTGTTTTGCCTTGGTAGCCTACAAAGCTGGTTTTGTTTCCAGTTACATTCTAAATTATCTTCAAGCTCTATTACTTGTATTTCTTTATCTGATTTTATTATTAGGTTTTCTGAATAGCTGAGCTCGCATATTCTTTTGTGCCACAGTAGTGGTATTGGTTTGTGTATATAGATTTCATAATTTACTTTGGCTTGTCCTATTGGTATTTGGATTTTTATCATTATTTCTGAGTTTAAAAAGTAGCATTTTGTTATTGGTGAAGTGTAGTATTTCTGTAGTTTGTTAACGGGTATGGCTAGTTCCATTCCTCTTGTTTGTAGATTCTTCTGCAGGTTGTTGAGATCTTGAGTTAGGGTTTCTTTTGGTATGAGCGACTCTGTTAGTTTGTTATTTATGCAATTTTTGTTTATTTTGTTGAGGTTGTCATAATATGAATTTAAATATATGTATAAATAGATTTGTTGCAAATTAGCGTATAGTGTTACTTTTAAATCTTCTATGTTGTTTAAGGTTATTTCTTGTATTTGGTTTTCAATGTATAACGTTAGGCGTTATAAAAATATAAAAATGAAAAATGAAAAGTGAATTTAATATAACTTGTTAAAAATAATTAATAAAATATTGTTTTTAGGTTAAGCCTATACTAGTTTTCTTTACCTGTTGTCTTTTTACAACTTACATCTCAGGATCGTGGAGTTCCTGAACAAGTACTCGCTGGAATATAGGATAGTGAAATTAAACTATAATGGTTCACATAACAACTGATTTTTTATTGGCCGCTTTAGCCCTGCATGTTGTTTTCTTTTTTATATAAAGTTACAAAAAGAATTTTTTACAATCTTATAAATCACTTTGATTAAAAATGTAGCCAAACAAATATCATAAATCAATTTAAAATAAAAAAAAATATATGGTACAAATAGATATGTAATACTTACGTAAAAGGCAGACACATAAACTAATTAATTTAAAAAGAAAAAGAAAACCCCACTCGCACGCGCAACAACACTTCCGTAGCTAGTTCATGTTCGAATTACTTTCACATTATTTATTTAGAAAAGTTCGCCGATCGTAGTGTACACCATTGTCGATGATAGTTATTAGTTCTCGTAAAAAATTCAAATCAGTTTTTCAATAACTCACAAAAAACAACACCCTTTACGACTTGATTAACAATAAATCAATGTTGATTAAATAAATGTTACATATTTAAACTTTTTAACAATGCGCAGTGCGCAACACTTCAAGCATCCTTACAGCTTGGACTCGAGTTGACAAGTGACGTTAGCGTCTTTCTCTACCGCTCAGAAACGTCTGACCACCCACAGATGTTCAAAGTTGCGTCATATCTTTTTGTTGCTAGCTGTGAGTTCTTTCTGTGGATCTTGCGTTGAATC
>JAGFPH010003850.1:111053-137000 GCA_018207615.1 Philaenus spumarius | reverse complement strand
CGTATACACGAGGTAGTCAGTCTGTTGGTTCAATAATTGCAGTAAAAACCGTACAAGTGAGATAACATCGACCAATATCGGTAGATATCAGGGTAGCTCAGATGGTTAGAGCGTCAGGACGGAAACCTGAAGGTCCCGGGTTCAACTCCCGGTCTTGGTCTATGTTTTTTCACTTGTAATTTAATTAATATAATATGGTGTTATTTTTGCATGGTTATTTTATAATGATCTCTAAACCACAGGAAACATGAATTTTTTCTGAAAAAGAGAACCTAGGCAATGTATATACAGTAAGACCTCGAAAATTCCGGCACTTGATAGTGAAGATTATCAATGTTTACTAACCTCCAATGCCTTCTTGATTCATGTGTGTCAGTGGAACTTCATACTTATAAACAACTATGATGCCACGTGATTTGTTGCACCAATAATTACCAATATTTTGAGCATCAATGAAGCTACACAGATACAATGAAGGTACATGCAATCACAGGTCATAGGCATCAAATGAATGTCAGACAAAAAATAACAGCTGATTATTAAGATTTAATAAGACATAAATAATGTTTTTAAATCAATTTAGATACTCCCTGTACAAACGTTTGTGCTAGCACTTGATTTTCACTTTTTAATGTTAATCATAATGTTTAAGGTTAATTTCAATTTTCTATTCATGAAAACACATACCTTCCATCATTAATTTAGTGTTTCCTTCATTCACATATTATACTCGATAAGGATAATGTGCCAGTTACAATGAATTGCTGAAATTTGTCGGTGTTTTATATCAATGGTTTTTTCTGTTTAAAGGTCAGCGGTTCGTTCTCCGTGGCGTTGTCTGAATTCTGTTCTCAGCTGGCGACTCCCGAAGTGCTAAGTCTTGTAGAGCGAGCTGTGAATGCTACAGTGCCTCCTACACTACAGTCATATAGTAAAGATAACACATCACTAGCTCTAGAATATCCTTGCGGACTGCAGGTGGAATTGCAAGTATTATCATGTAATACCCAGCTCAAAATGAGACGTATATCTGGAGACCAGGGACAGTACAGTGCATTGTGTCAACAACTCGTAGCTTGTATGTCCAGCTAATGTTACCTTCCAGTGGGGACTAAAACAGGCAAGTGGAAACAACATTTCAACCGTAGTAAGTATTTTCGAAGATCATGTTAAAATACTTTTGGTAATATACGAAAATAATTACTTATAATTTCTCATTGCCTACTAAAATATTTTAAAATTATTATCGTAAATAATATGTACAGTGTGTCCTTGAATTCATAGGGTAACGTTTCAACTTTTTGTAGCCGTTGAAGGAGACATTAGGTACATTAAGTTATAGGAAACAGCTATAAAACAAAAGAGCAATGACCGTTATTGTAAATTAAATCATCAATTTTAACATGGCCACTTTATAGAGAAAATAATGAAAATAACATTCTTCGGTTGAGTATTAATTATTTTTTTTAAACTTGTGTGCAAAGATAGGTTTTCAGATTGATGTTTGAAATGCTAATGAAAGTGTCTTTTCCAAATTGCAAGGCTTGAAGTAAAAACGCTGACTGCTAAATAATGGCATCTTTATTGTCCTGATGACCAAACTTAAATCCATCATTGTTGAAACAAAAGTGTCCATAGATCACAAACTCAATGAATCTATTACACAACAGGAATATTACTATAAAAAGAAGTAAGTTATGCGTCACAAAATAGAAAAATTTATTCTATACTATAAAAATTGTAAAATGTAGCTATTTTTATTTAGCCTAATTCACTTGGGTTCTTAAATGCTGCGAGAGTACTTACATGAGAATTGCAGATGTCAAATAAGAAATCAGTTAGGCATAGCAGCTGATTATAACTTTTTAATCTAACATACAAACTCAAACAGAAATAGGTTTTGAATATCAAAATAGCAGACAGATAATATTGAAATAAAAAGTGAATTTTGAGTACTCTTTAAATCAAATGTTAGTTCATAACATCTGTTAATTGTGCATGCACTTCTCCTTTATTAACAACACAAAGTCACTATTCGTACGAGAATATCCTATTACGACGCAACTGTTTATATTCGACGAATAAATTGTTCAATTACCAACTTTGCAAATGTTATTAAAGTTAAAAAATAAAGATTGTTAAAATCACATTTCAGTTGTTTTATACGTTACTTATTCTTTTTCACATTTTTTATAAAGCAATGTTCAGCGCTTTGCAAACACGTCAATCATCGCTGGATTTTTTTTTTTTTTTCTTTGTGTTTAACATCCTGCTGTTTTGCACTTAAGGCTAATGAAGACGGGACCTACAGTTTTACGTGGAATCCGAACCACAGCCAACGATGTCTGTTAAGAAACCATTTAGCAAATTATTCGGGGTCAATGGGAATTGATGCCTTAACAACCACGGCCATCGTGGCTAAATCAATCATCGCTGGAGTCTGTAGAAGGACTGCTATTTTCACCCACTTAAGTTCTTTGCACAGATTAGAATTATTCAATATAGAATAATTTTACATAGAGATGTAGTTGACTAGGAAAATATCCAACTTCTATAGAACAAACAGTTATAAAAGAACCTAGTAGTTTATTATAGAGGGTGTATCAGTGTTCTGGGGACCATGATCAGTGCTCATTTGCTACTCCCGACCTTGGGTCTCACCATAAGGGCCACTGCAATAGCTCATTTTTTCTATGGAAATTCGCTAATAAGTATGTGAAAAATAGTGATCTTTATAATGTAAGTAGTATTTATTTAGTGACTAATGATTTTGAGTGAGGTATTAGTGTATACACTGTACATAGAATTCTAAGAATAATTCAATAAACAAGGTGTATCAGAGCAGATGGGCGGCTTGTATAGCATTGAAACGAGAATACTTAGACATTAAGTTTAAACTGATAACCTCCTATTTCGACCCCAAGGAATTCAGGAAAATGTTTTCAACCCTCTAAAATGCCCCAAAAGGATATTTTTGGGGGTGGGGGTTGGTTTTTGGGAAATTTTCAAATGTAAAGGTAAGTCGTGTTGTACCTCATTTTAAAGGTCTTAGTACACCAATCATTAAAACAATTTTTTTTTCATTTACCTTGCACTGTCAATACAGGGTGGCCCGAAACATCAGAAAAACTTAAGTTTACATATCTTTTTACATCCGACATAAAAATTTTTTTTAACAGCTACAATTTTTAAAGTACATTGACAAAGATGTGACCTTTCAAACAATACCTAATTTTGGTAGGTTTTCTCACTTTTTTAGCAGGTTTCAAAATTTACAACTTTTAGAAGTTTAAAAAGTCAATATCTCAAAATTTTCAAATTGCAATGTGGGTCATCTTACATATCAAATTGAAGCCCTTACAATTATCAACATTTTTCATATTTGAATTTTTTCATTTCTCTATTGGCTTAAAATTTACAGAAAAATATTGTTTTTCTTAGAATTACTGAGTTTTTGTGTACGTTATAAGTAGGCTTAAAAAATAACTGCTCACCGGTTAATTCCCTGGAACAGCTTACAGGTGTTCAAATTGTCGTCCATCTTGACAACTAAAACCCCGTTTTTTAAAAGAGAAAAAACTAAATGTCTAAGTATACTCGTTTCAATGCTATACAAGCCGGCCACCTGCTCTGATACACCCTGTATATTGTAAGAAGTGCTCTAGTAGGCCACCAGTCAGCAATAAAAGTGTTGAAACCATACAGAATAGTTTATTATGAATTAAAAATAATTCCTGCGGAAATGTTTCTGAGAGCTAAGTATTCTCAAAACAATACAACACTCATTTTGATGAAACATTTTAGGCTTATAGGCTATAATCTTAAATTATTGCATGTTTTGAAGCCAAAGATAAGGTGGGAAATTAATGATGAGAATTTCCTAAACCGAATTATGTTTTGTGAAAAAACCGCATTCCATAGTTCAAAACTTGTTCGTCGTCGCAACTTTTGAATTTAGTCAAATGAAGATTTCCCTGATTTTATTGAGCATAATTGTAACAGTCAATGTTTGATACACTCTTGCTCAAGATCGCTGTGCTGGCCCTTTATTCTTTGGCGAAAGCACAATTTGTAGAATCTAGCTTGACATATTGGAATAGTGTTCTCTACCACAGATTGAGGATGGAAAGTTGATGTTTCAGCCCTTTGTGATACCAGTCCACTGTACAATGTTGCTTCAGATTTTTTTAACAAAAACTTTCCTTAATATTGGAAATGGTAGATGCAACACTTACCAGATCGCATCCCTATTTTTATTTTTGAGGACACGATAAGCAAAATGCTTTGCTTACGTTAAACGAATTCAAGATGTCAAACAACGTATCTCAGTTGCGGTGACATTGATATCCTTTGTCGAGAGTTGCAAGAACTGTTTAGCTACTCATGGAAACAATGTTGAACTGAGATAAACAAGAAAATCGTTATTACAAAAATTATCTTAAAATAAAACCATAGTTATTCTTTAATTTAATTCAAGTTCATGTTTTTTCAATGTATTTTTTTAGTAAATACAATAAGTTGAAAACCCACCACATCTTTATGGACACACTGTACCATCACAAGGTTTGCTAACTCATTTTTAGGGGTTTTAAAGAATTTCAAATACTTGGCACAATTTTAAACAAAATGCTGCTTACACACTCAAACTTACTTCAACACCGTGTTATTACACGTTTAGACATTGTATTTTGTTAATCCTGAAACATAAACCTACATTTGATGCTTGTCGCAAATGTATTAAAATATATTAACTTTGCCTGATTCCAGGTAGATAACAAAGAACAAGTGAGAGCCAGCCCCACGCCACCACAATCACTTCTACCATCAGACTTTCACCACGAGTGCATTTTTAGTGTATTGACTTTTAGAAAATTGTTTTAATTCTTAATGTACATAACATTGGCTCATTTGTCAAAACAGAAAACTCTGGATCTGTTTTTGTTTTCCGTTTTCAAATCGGATCACTTTGTTTACTGTACAAATTTTATAAAGTGTTTGAATGAAACTGCACAAAATATTGTTTTTAAGATAATTTAGGTTCATATAATATGTATGTTTACATAAACTAGAAAGACGTTGATACCGCTGTCTGACGGTAGTGTTTTAGTAGATTTTGTACTTATTTTACCTTTGGTCGTTAACTACAAAGTATTAATATTGCAGCATCGTTCCTGCTTATTCTATAATTCAACCAAGGCGGATAAAATTAAGTATTCCCTATGTTAAAATAATTTGCGTTAAAAACTTCATAATATATAAAAGTCTGTAATCAATAAGTTGATAGATCGGTAAGTTTGGCTGCGGATAAAACTAAATTTTTGTCATTAACTTTTCTTTTTTTTTAAAGGTGAAAAACCTGGGTGGCCTCCAAATTTTAGCATGAGATCATGAAATCATACATCTACATTCATCAAACGTTCTTATACTCAAACCCAACTGTAGTAATTTTCACCATTCTTAAAACTTTATTAGTGTATAGATTACCTATACCAACTATTGTTGATTTACATATAATTTTAGACAAACTTACCATCGAACAGTCTATTTTGTTTTCATAAATGTCATGATGGCCGTTTTGGCTATTTAGCCATTTTCAAGTGGTTGTTCAGGATCAGTATCCTTTGTCATTAATTATATTATAAAAATACTTACACTTTTTCTACATGAGTAGTAAGCAATACTTTAAAAAAAATATGGCTATATGACCACGTACAAAACAAGAAATAAAAATATAAACAAGGCTGATAAACTTCAGGGGACAGAAATAGACCAAATAATATAAAAATGTACTGATTGACCCAAAGAATACATTGTCCTACTAGCCAAAGTTTGAACATGCAATTGTTTCCTTCTCTTGTCAAAAAGTGTATTTTTAACTTCCCACTAAGAAAATTGAAAATTTTCTAAAATCGGGAAGTTATTGGTTTCACCCCGTTTTTCGAAAATCGAGTATTCATCAGATCTCGACGTTTTGAGGTCCTAGGAATCTTCCTTGACCACTCGCGAGAGGCTGTCACCCTGTCTGTATGTATGTGTGTATGTAAGTGTGTGACCCGCTTATAACTTTTGAACGGCTTAACCGATTGGATCCTACCAAACGGCGTTCTAAAGAGTTCCATCAATCTTAGATTTCCTGAAAATTTCAACTAATTCGGATCGGTAGGTTCTGAGAAATTTCGAAAAAACTAAGAAATAAAATTTTTTCAAATCAGGTTTTTTTTTAATAACTTTTAAACGGCTTTACCGATCAATTCCAAAATCTAATCAGCTTTTAACCTTGAAAAGCGACGTCGATCGCTACCAGTGCGGTCAAAATCAGTTAATTCGTTCGTGAGATATCGTTAACGAAAGAAAATAAAAAAAAGTGATTTTTTTCAATTTCTCCGAAATTTTGCGTCAGAAAAATTTTTGTTGTCGATTCTTTCAATGGACTCGAAAAACTGTATCGATTGCCGCAAATCGCATAAAAAATCGGTTGATTCATTCAAAAGTTATGGCAGTTCCAAATTTCCAAAAATAGTGTAGTTAGCGGGAAGTTACAGGGATGGCCTTTAGGGTCAACCGTTTTCCAATATTTTTTTTTAATATCGGGCCCTACTATGCTTTTGTCAGGATCCAGGCCATTGCCAACCCCACCAACTTTCTCTGATCCAAGTGGCTCTGTCCCAATCAATCGTAATTTCCATGAATCAGAGTATGCAGTAATCTGTTTGCATTTGCTTTACCGTTGGAGAAGGGGACGGTGTCCTCCAGTTTTGCATAATATAATGAAAGAAAGTCATTCTAAGCAACCTCTTGAAATGATTGAATAGCCAAAACGTCCGTCGTAAAATTTACAAAAAGAAAATAGATTATTGAACTGGAAGTTTGTGTAAAATTATACTTAAAACTTTGCCCTTATATTTAAAATATTAATGAAACAGCACTTGTGCATACAAATCAACACTTTTTAGTCTAACAGAGTTTGAGTGTTTAAACAAATTGATAGGAAAAGAACATTACTTTCACTTCTACGTTGTTCGACAAACAGGGATTCGTTTTATATTTTTAACATGAATACAACTTACTTAAAGCCATAAATAACATGTCATTAACGCTTTGTTGTTGTCCAGTGTCATTCCAGACATTTTAAATTCTTCAATTGGCTAATTTCATTTGGTTTATGTATGTTTGTTCTGGGCACGATCACACTCAAATTATAAATAGATCAAAACTTCTGAACTGACAGTTTCCCCGTAGAATAATTCCACGTGATATATACCAGGGGTCCTAAAAGTCTGAGTACTGCTAAATATTTTCACAAGAGATTAATATTATTATATAAAATTAAATAGGCTATTAATTATGATGAGTAACACTTTTAAAGGCATGATCTAAAAATTTGTCTACCTTCTTGGATCTGCCTTCTTAAATTAAATTTTTGGTTTGTGGAAAAATGGTTGTGTGATACCTGAAGTTCAACTGAAATTTAACAAAAATTTTAATGGTGAAAGTTCATTTTGATTCTTTTAACCTTTGAGTAATAAAATACACCTTTTTTAAATTGCTTGAATATAAAAGTAAATCAATAACATGTACTATATGAAAAAAGGAAGTACGACTCCCTTTAACACTCTCAACATACAACACTCTCTTGGGGCAGTTTTTCAATAATATCCCAAAAAAAAATCAAAAACCACAAGGGTTTCCAAAACTAGTCAAAAAGATTGCAACAACCGAAGGAGTTTTTGAACTAAACATGATCTTCGATACTTTTCAGAAATGAAATAAGTAAAAGATTGAGGTAAAGAGAATTCTATTCATGAACGAGTGAAATAATTACCAAACTTATCACTTATATGACTTGACTATTTTGTTTTTTAAATTCAGTTCAAAATTAATTACATTAAACTACATTTTTGTATTGTACGGCTGAACTGAAATTCTGGCTTGCTTTCACAAACCTATACTTTTATTACTTTATACGAGGGTCGTATAAATCCTTAAAAAAAATACAAAAACAAAGTATTTTGGGTAACATTTTTTATTTTTCAACATAACCTCCTTTTAGTTCTATACACTTTTCTAAGTGTTTTTCCAACTTTCTTAACCTATCCAAAAAAAAGATTTCGGAAGGCTCTCAAAATAAGCATCTGTTTGGTCACGGGGGCCAAATCTGGCGAATACGGTGGATGTCGTAAGAATTCGTACTTCAATTCCACGATTTTAGCTATTGAAACTGCATAGGTATGAGACCGTGCATTGTCTTGATGAAAGAGGACTTTGTTTTCAAATGATGGCGTTTAGTATTGATTTCTTCACTCAACCGGTGCAATATTGATGCATAATTATCTCCAGTTATTGTTTGTCATTTTTCTAAGTAATCAATGTAAATAATTCCTCTTGTGACCAAAAAAAACTGTGGTCATAACTTTTCCAGCCGATTTCACCATCTTCAGAGCCCGTTCGTTTTCAAAAGCCCGCTGATTTTACTGTTCCTTTGACTCTGGCATGTAGTGCAGTAGAGGATCCATGTTTTGTCCACAGTTGTGTGTCGACGCAGAAACTCATCCAAATTGCAACAAAAAAGTGCCAAATTAGCCTCAGAATCGACCACACGATTGCGTTTATTCTTCTCTGTGAACAAACGCGGCGCCCATCTTTCTGAAACTATTTCGACACCCAGTTTTTCATGTAAAATTGAAAACACAGAACCTTGTCGGGTGTACCTCTACTGGACGTCCCGAATGACGTTCGTCTTTTATTGATGTACGGCCTCGTTTAAATTCATCTACCCAATTATAAACAGTGGCAAACGCAGGGGCGAATGTGCCATGAACTTCACCCAACTCGGCTTTGATTAATTTCGGTGTTAAGCCTTTCAAATATAAATATTTTATCACCGCTCGAAACTCACTTTATTCCATTTTTTAAATAAATAAAACTTCTCTGCTTCAACCAATGACAATAATGAAACCACGTGTTCTATAAAGCTAAAAATTGAACAGCAGTCTGAAATTAATTTTCAGTGATCCGCGTGCCATCTCTTGGATTTTGTAAGGACTTATTGTTAATTATTCTAAAATAACCAAATAAGAGTTACATCTTTATTTGCTAAACTTTTGTGCTAAACAGCTGCTTTTTGTTGTAATTCTAGTTGTATTTTTTCCAAAATTTCAATCGTAAAATAGTTGGCTTTTGTTCTATGTGATTTATTATGATTTCAATTTATAACCCTGTATAAATCGAAGGAACTGGTGTATTTTTTCATCAACCTATACGTTTGCTTGGTTTTTCCTTCTAGTTAAATTCAAATCAATACTAATTAGGTTGCTAATTTTTCTTGTGTTATGAAAAGAAAAATGCACAAAATGTCTTCTATGTAATGAGCATAAAAGGGCACAAACTGTATTATATAGTAAAGTTTAGTTAATAGATAAAAAAAAAGGATAGCTTGAATATCATGCAGCATTGTACAAAATTTACATTGGTAATTTTCCAAAACATTTATTTTATAGCAAAAAATCACACTAATTCAAATGTTTTGTAAATAAATCACAAGCAAAACTTGATCGCTGATTTTGTATTTGAGATCGCCTACAAACTAAACTACACCCACACCGCCGTTATGATATCTTTGGGTACTTACATATTAGACGGACTAGCTTTTTTAAAGATTTTTGTTACGTAACACAAAATACTAAACGATTTAATTTGATCCCAAATATTTCCAAAAACCAACTACCTTGGCTAAGATCGCCCCAAGGCGTTTGTAACCTCTAGAAACCACAACTCGGCCAAATATAACTTCAAATAGCAACGGACAGTGTACCCCTGTCCTTCGTTACACCATTAAGACGATTCCCACTTCCTTTCTATTTGCCCTGGTTTCCGGGAATAAATCCCGCCTTTTCTGTGGGAGAGATGTAACCCTTCCAGCAATCAGACAATATAGTACTATCTGCTTCAATAGTGTTATCTATTTATGCCATGAGAACTTTTTCACTTCTCTCTGGAATTTTCACTAAAAATCCAGCATTGGTGGCTCGGCATTACATTACAAACATGAATAAGCAAAACACTTGACAATGTAGCATGTTGCTAACAGCATGGGAAACCGTACTTATCCATCTGAGGTTGAATCTTAAAATGAACATTACGTTCAGGTTTATACCATAGTCCAGGTAATACGTAAGTACCTTAGTTGGTTTTATATTATTTCTTTGTACAGTAAAACCCACAACCTCTTGTTTGTTGTCAGTTTTACTAGTTTTTAGGTTGTTGTTACTTAGTACAAATCAGTACATAAGCAGGTGTAGGACATGCCTCAGGGTTACATGACAGGTGTGAGGTAAGTTCTTTCTCCATCTACTAGAGTTTTGGTCTATATTAGTTGTGGGCTGTAAAAACGCATAAAACTAGCCACAATTGAAATAATGACAGATGTTAAACTATTAACACCAACTAAATATAGTTCTCTTAAGTTTTGCTATTATATATTATCCTATGCAGTTAGTTATAAATACATTTTTCTGCTTCCATATACTGTCTCTTAAAGGGAATAGTTTAGTCTTATTTTGCAATTTACTGAAACGAGAACTGCATATTTGTACAACATTTGAGGTTATGTTAATTATTTTATTTGCAAAGATATGTGTGAAGAATTTATCTGTTACATGTTTGTTTGTTTGTGTTATTGTTATTCAGAAAAATCAAAAAGTCCAGCAATAGAGAAACCGTTTTAGAATTATTTCAACGGTTATTTAAACAAATGAAGGCAAAGAAATGTATGTAATGTGATAAGGTAATGTTAATATAGCAACGCTTATCCTAGTAACCTTCTATAACCTAAACTTGTGAATTGCTTTACTATTAACAATATTTTAAAAGGAGTGTAATTTGTTTATTATTCTATATTTGCCCTAAAGCCTAGTTAGAATTTTTTCCGGCAAATCGTCAGACTCGATTTGGTTTTTCGATTGTAATAGAAAACAATCCAATGCCACTTTAACGGACAGTGGTTTTTATCATATGAAATGTCTTCATGAGATGAATAAATATAATTTCTTTAAAAAATATAAACAAATGACATACATTAAAAACTAACAAAAATGATTGAAACTAGGCTAATGTATCATGTAATCCTCCAACTGTTAATCAAAAATCAATTATCGAATAATTTCTGTTGTTGTGTTAATTTTTGATTTTCATAGTCAATTAAACATCGTCCAATTTGTAGTAGTGAAAATATAATCCTATCTCTTTAAAACTTACTTCATATACAAAAACTAAAGTTTCAAAATAAGATTGTTCCTACAGTTTAGCAACATTTAATTTCCCCTTTTCCTGGATTTTACAATGGCCATCTAAATTACAATTTAGCTTTGCCATTGTATTTTAAATTCAATTTTAACGCCAGTATATGATAGAAAGTAGATAAATTTTTTCTGGCGACATTTTCTTCCACGGACATTCTCTGTTTTATATTAAATTGTGTTTTAACGCAGGCGTTTTATAAAATTAGCTCAAATAATATTCGAACATCATAGTATTTCGCGAACATTCACCAATGTATTTTAACTCCGGTATTTTATAAAATTAGCGTTAATTTTATTCCGGTGTTAGTTTCTTTGATGGGCTTTCACTGTGATATTTTAAATTAAGTTTTAACCTCTGTATTTCATCATACTAGCGCAAATTGTGTTTGGTAGTTAATTTTTTCGCACTTATTCACCATTGTATTTTAAATGTTTTAACACTGGTATATTTCATAGAATTTGGATTGGGCAAATTTTTATTTCGCGTGCATTCACCGTTGTATTTTTAAATACTTTTTAACTTCAGTACAGCACAAATTTAGGTTGCTGAAAATAGCTAAATTGTTAAATTCAATAGTTGGCAATTACCATTGTTTTCTTCCTAAAATAGCGTAATGAAGAGATTACAATTAAAATAATGTTTATTTTCAACAATTAAAGACCACAAATTCTCTCCAAATAAAAGATTCATCTACTAAATTATTTTTAAAAGTTATCAGCCTCTGACTTCTGGTAATCAACATTAATTTCAATTATAATTTCAGTAATCAATGCTAAGATGGCCTAGGCCCCAATCAGTTAGTATCGTACCAATCTCTATCAAAAGTTGTTGAATACCCTCATAAACCAGTACAGTACTGGAGAAGAAAAGGTAGGAGAAACATTGCCAAGTTAACGTGCATATTGCTTAATTGTACAGCTTTAGACTTTTATTTTCTCATGCATTCCTTCTGTTTATTTACTTTTCTTAATATAAATATTGTTGTATCTGTTAAATGTAAATCACTTGTTAGAAGTTTTAAATTATATTTTTTTATTGTTTCCGATAACAATAGACTGTTAGTATATTTATTTACCTTAAGAAATGTTTATTACATATGTTTATGTTATATTTTTCTGGGAAATGCTTTTAATTTCAATGTGTAATTTAATTAATACAAATAATAATTTTATTTTCGAATAATGCAAGAAGAAATTGACAAAGCTAGAATTTTGTGTAAATTTCAAAATATTGTAATATGTTAAATAGTATATAAATACCTTTATTTTTCCCACAGATACGGGTCGCCACAAAAAATGTAGGATAATTAAATAATCATTTGTGTATGTATTGCATTGTAACCCTGCATTTTTTTCCATTAAAGGAGTAAGGACCTGTGTATCCCGGTCATTTTAAATTGACCAAATTTAGGTGCTCATTACTCCCAAAGTAAAAAACGCAGAACATTAAATTAGAAATAAATTAAAATATAGTCTCTGTTGTGATGATATTTTTTTATTTAATTTTAAAGTTTTATGGTATACATGTTATTTTTCATAACTTCTATTTACCCTACCTTTAGAGGTCTGCCTAAAGCCAACGAATGGTGAAAATTTGTGTTTTCTACAAATACATTTTATAGTACATAGAATAAACATGGAATTGAACTTTACACACTAAGTTTATGCAAAAAATGTGTAAAGTTGAAACAAAATTAAATTTTGTGATTAAAAATGTATACATAAATACCATATTAAAAGTATGCAAAATATCCCGACATGGAGAGACCAAGAATTCATATCCATCAGCTTGGAACTGTTTGCTTTACTTCCACCTTCCTTCCCTCTTACCACAGATATGAAAAGCTGCCTGGTCTTTAGTTGAGATTCGAACGTGGGATCTTCTAATCAGGAAGATACCACACTGCCTACTTGATTTAAAGCTTGTACTAGGGAGAGGTAAATTTAAACAATATAAAGAATACCATATTTCCTATCAATCCCTATATTCTATCCTGCAACAAGCCAATGTAGATTTATTTGTGGAGCAGGAAGTAATAATAAAAAAAATTGTATGTGTTCAGGAAGGCTTGTAGATTTGTTTAACCAGAAAACCTACCCTCTTAACGCACACTTAAACAGTTCCATAAAACCAAAAATTATATCATCACAGTGGGATTTGAAAAGCACATTGGAAAAATAAAGGTTTTTATATACAGTATGTCCACATCCAGTCAGTCCAAGCAAGTACGCCTACATGCAGGAGCGTAATTGGCCAGCTAAGAAAAATCAAAATTTATTTTAAAATTTTCCAAGAAATAAAGGATTGGCTTTTGTTAGTATATTTTATGAATTGTTATGTTCTTGTTAAGTTTAACTGTAAATTTCTTGGAAAAGTTTATTGGATAGTGAGAGTAATTATAAAATGTGGACCGTGTTGAACACGATAGTTTAAAACAAAGTTTGTTTGTTTGAGGTATTCGTTTTTTATAAAAGGCAATGTATATGGTGAGTGTGTACCAAGGTCCCTCACTTTACTTTTCCCACAGATGTTATTTGATAGACTACAAACTGAAACACAGATTCTCAAAAGTAAAGGTAGAAACACTGCCATCACGTCACGCCACGGGCTAAAAGAATGGGATGTTGTTTTGAATGGATTAGAATTACATTGTTGTCAACGTGCATCGCGCGCATAACGTCTCAAACTTCACTCCCTGAGCTCATGTGATAAAGATCTGGGTTCCCACACTTGCGTATTTCCAAATTATTTCAGTTCAGTTAAACTTCTTTGCACTGATTCAAAACTCAAAAACATTAGGCCTATTCCGTTAAAATTGGTGTGCATATATGTTATTATTTATCAAAATGAAGTTAAAAATATTATGTTTTATTTGCTTTTCATTTCACATTGATAAATCAAATGGTTCAGAAAATACTATTATTCCAAAATTTAGGTATGATTTTATAAAATTGTGGCCTACTTATAAAAATTTTGAATTTACATACATTATTATATATCAAATTAAAGATAAAAATATCTTTATATATAATACGTGAAGCCGTTTTTTGTAAACACAACTCCTCCCTTATTTCTGGACCAATTTTAATGTTTGAGGTTTCAAAAAATTCGTCTCATTTCGTAGTTTTGCAATAAGGGTTTAGATGTCAAAAATTCATGTCCTTAATGGCGTGAGCTAATCTCAAAGGTCGGGTTTTCCCCATAAGATTAACATGGAAAATATTTAAAAACCATTTCTATACAAAAGAGCTGTTTATAATAAGAAACAAACTAATCCAGCTAATTTCGTGGATGTAAATAACGATGATTACAGTATTCAGAAGGTTATAAAAACATTTTAATACAAAACAGCTGTTTATAATAAGAAACTAACTAATACAGCTGCTTTGTGGAAGTAAATATTGATTTTTATAAGGGAGGAAATGAATTATTTATTCAAATTATAAAATTTAAGAACTTATTTGTTTTGAACATTTAACATTATTTACCATCTTAGTTTTGAGGTTATTATTTATAACTTTTTTGTTAGGTTTTTGATTAAGTGTAGACCTGAGCCTTACTGGTTCTTTTAACCTTTATTATTACTGCTGTTATAAAATATAAAAATAATTTGATTTGAACATTTAACATTATTTACCATCTTAGTTTTGAGGTTATTATTAATCCTACACTTTTATTATAAATAAAACATAACATATGTTTTTAGAAGGTCGCACCGGGGGTTGGCGTGCGGAGCACGCAGGGGTCTCCCCTAGTTAACTTTTATTGGCTTTCCAATTCATATTGATACATCAAATAGTTTTGATTTTATGAATATTATAAAATAGTCATTAGTGTTGTAAGATTTAGATATGATTTTATGAAACTATAGACCTATTTGTTATACTTATAATGTTGTAGGCCCCCTATCTATATACATTGACATATATATTAAGATTTTACAATATTATTTTTTATTACATATTGATCATTCATGGACTAACAAAAAAAATTATCTAGAAAGTTGTTGGGTCAATGGTGATGGTGCGTGACAGCAGTGTACTTCTTAGCATGACATCACACTAAATATGTGACAGTGTGACGTGACGGTAGTGTGCTTCTGCCTTAATACTTTTATTCACTCAGTGGGTCACAAGCTGTAATCATCTTACAAGTTAAGCTCAACATTTATTTTTAATATCTGTGTCAATTGAAACCAATTAGCAACCTCTTATTATACTAAACTCTTGTATTTCAGTTTGTTTTTTTTAATGGCAACACTTTCACTCTGGAGTATTACCAACCTTTCAAAAGTTATAATACACTACTGTTTATGACAAATGTATGTTGTTTGGATGGCAGTAATTGATAGTGGTTAACTTGGAATATATTTTGCCTACATTGTCTTGATTCCTAAACACAAGTGTATGATAAACACTGGTTATTATTTTGATAGATCGCTTTTAGCTTTATAAAAACAGTTTAGTGATAAAATTGTTTTGTTTTACTATGTATATAAACGTGCAGAAATTTAATTTACTGTTAATATTGTATATTGAAGTATTAGATACTATATAGTCACATAATTGTAAATATTTTGAATTTCTTCACTGAGAACAAGCCTTTTTATAGTATCTTGTGATAGTTGACTATACTATAATGAAAGACTGCAAGTAATGTTTCAATAATCTTTGTTTAGGTTGTGATACAAATATATAAAACTGCGTATTATAAAATTGAGTTTGACTAGATGATTTATAAAGTGAATAGCCCCATATAACAGTGGCGGATCCAGATGTTAGGTTTGGGGTGGCGGTGACCGGAAGCATGGGGGGGGGTACCACCGGAAAATGTTTGAAAATTATAACTATAAACTTGCGTTTTTAGACAACGTTTGGGCATATACAGTGGAACTTTAGAAATCTGATCTTTACGATTTTTTGATAAAATTATCATTCCAATATAAGGCTGAGGAGCAAGAGGTTGGTTTTAATGGCAGTATACAAACAAACTGTGCGTTTATATTTCTATAATTTTATCACTTCTTTTTTTTACTGTTGAGTTTGTTGCGGGGTCAAGAAAACGATTCCATAAACTTTCTCTCGTTATGCTCCGGCTAATACTGCAAAAACGTTGGGATTACTTTTGGGATGTAGTTATCCAAAACTAAGAAATCATTAGTAACTTTTTTATTACATTTACAAAACTGGTTCACGGGGACGGGCATACACAGAAAATAACTCGTTGAACTTCAAAACTTATTAAAAATCTATTTAAGTGTTAATGTTTTACTTTTACAGTGGTCTAAACATAAAAAGAAACAAGATTTGCTATATTTTTAATCAGTGGATATCACATACATTCATGACTCACCCTAATACAAAAAACAAGAACAGTTAAGACACATACTTAAGAAAAGATTTGAAAGCATATTTTGCTATTTCAAAATTTCCACACTAAATAAAAACAAGAAAACATCACTTTAAAATTACAGCTTTACAGCTCACGATTCACAACTGAACACAACGCAATGCAACGTATTTTGACATTAGTAAACCCCGACATAAGGTCGAGTGTTTCCACTTGACGAGAGAATTACCCCACGCAAAGAAACGAAAATCCCCATTTTATCTCACAAATTAACCCTTACTTTCCTGGAATTGTTTATTAAATAATATAACTGGGTTAGGGTTATATTTATTTATTTATCCAAAGCAACACTTAGTGTGTTACATGACAGACTTATAGATTGTATAAGTAATGAGTTAAGATATCTCGTATTTGGGATAAAAATCCCTAAAGTGTAAACACTGAGAAGCCTTTCCGGGTCCCGAGCCGAAGCCCCACGAAGGCTACCGACAAGTTACGAGAGACGAAAGTTTTGGGGGGAGTTAGGGGAGCAGACCTACCTCAATTGGTGCGGGGGGGGGTATTGCCAACTAGTTACCTGTGTCGCAAGCGCTTGCTTGTAATCTGAGTTTGAAGCTTCGTATGAATATTGATTTTGCTTTTTTACATTTTGTTGAACCGATTACTAAATCTTTCACCTGAACTTAAAAAAATATATATTTAAGTGTTTGGGGGGGGGGCGACTGCCCCTACCGCTCCCCCCCCCCCTGGATCCGCCTCTGCCATATAACCCTGTAAGGTTTAAGCAACAAATGAAACCAGTCTATAGAACACTTGTGGAGTCCCTTTAGAGAGGGATCTTTCAGAGCCAATCAGTGGTACTGTGTTACTAGCCACAGTTAAATCCTAATGTAGGTAAAAAAAATCGTTAGCTTATGCCTTTAAACTATGGCAAGGTAAACATTAAAACCTGTGCGAGGCAGCACGCAATTTTTACCCAATAATGTGAATTGATTATGCATGTATAAATAGATGAACAACTTGGAGACCTGATTTCACATTTTATGTTGATATTCAAGTTTTTCAATTCATAAATTATTTATTTAGTGCGGAATTATTTGGTAAACTCGCCATCGAAAAACTCGCAGTTAATTTTAAATTGTCAATGACTCTCCTTTTATGTAAATAAAGATGACTGTTAATGTTTAGAACGATGCTTTTCTTTAGGATCAATAATAGACTCTGAACGCAATAAAGTTTTATAGAAACATTTAACGTAAACCTATGGCAAAAATTCACTATGTTGATAAACTGACTTCCATCGCAATATCCGTATGTTCGTACCATAATTCTCGCACCCGATCCCATCACACCCTTGCGTCTCAATTTTCTTGTTTTTAAAGAGCACAAGATTACTAGCATTAAAAACAAATTGAATTTCCTAATCTAATTTGTTCTTGTTTAAATAATATTAAGACGATAGTGTTATTTTTCTAGCAGCTTTTAGCAGGGTCTTTCATTGCAGTACGATTTGCTGAGACCTGCGACTTGTTTACGCACCACCCTAATACAGTTTGCTTGAACTTAATAAACTAGTTTTCTCCATTTCACTGTATTCTTACTCAGTTTTGTAACATGACACTTTTCCGTACTTGTTTCACGCCCTATTATATATATATATTAAACATATGTATGAATAAATTATGTTGTTTCTGTTAAGTGTGATAGAGTGATGTAAACAATATTAGATAATTATTGGTTTTTAGTTTTATTGTTTTAATCTATGTGTTCTTATCGTAGAGTAAATAGCTGATAATATAATTTGTTATTGATTTATGTCAAATGGGACGAATATATTTTTAAATGCATACTTCCGTAGAAATGAAACAAACAACCTTCGGTAAGGTAGATAGGTATAGTACATGTACGTTATGTAGGCCTACTGCTATCTTAACTTAACAGTAGTCTTTAACATTAAATCACAGAATGTTCAAACTTATCATACTTTAAATTAATACAGTTGAATATTTAATGGATTCAATAAATAATTTTTACAATTTACAATTGTATTTGAATTGGTGTTCCTAAAAACCCGTAGTGATACAAGGTTCAATACAAGGTGAACGAGATTTTCCGGAGCATCCTAATAAATTTGTGTTTTTTTTTAAATGTTTTAAAACTTGAAACTTTCAGGATATGTTTTAGTAAGATGTGGCCTTTTTGGAAGTCACGAGAAAAATGATATAAAGAAAAGGTGTACGCGCATGATCCCTGTTATTGCAAACTGATTGCTAATGAACAGAATGCACAGAGTTGTTCAAGCAAATGGGATATTTCAATAGCTTTGGGCAAGAGAACTTGATTACGTATTTTTATTTATGACTTATACTTTTATTCGTACTCAAAACATTTGATGGGTGGAGGCTGCACACAGAGAATTTTGTAGCCACCATAATTTATGTCACAATCAAGTTCTATATGTAACTATACGCATAATGTATAAGCAATTTTGAAGAAATCTGTTGGGCGATAAATAACATCCCCAAGTGGTGTGCAAACTGATTGTATACACCAGAAGAGGTTTTCATTATTTATGCTGTTTTAATAAGAAGTGTTAGGGTTGGTTTTATCGGCATTATTAGGGTTGAAAATAACGGACTGCTAAGGTTCAGGAATTATAAAACCTGAAACTAAACTAAAGCCATTTACTCTACAATCTTTATATTTCATACCCTGGAGGTTCAGTGGTTGTTAACCTACTTCTGCAATTAAGTCAATGTACATATAATGAGATCCTGTAAGATTAACTAATTTTACAATACCCAACAACATCTACTGATTCAATTATATCCCAAGACGAAACACTCACAACAGCTATGTCATGTAACGCTATATCTCCTAGAATAGGCCTTGACAATGACCAAAACAGAGTTCTTATAATAAGAACATTAGACAGTCTGTTTGCCTACCTTCTCTACCAGTGCTCCTTAAGTATGTCTCAGCTGGATCCCCCGGACACTAGAGTCTTCGGCCTACATCGTATATCAACCAACAAGGCTTTCGGCCGTCTTCCAAAACACTGGCCTTTTGTATCTAGGTCAGTAGACCCTTTTATAGTGTACTAGGTTGACATAACTGGGTTTCTCAAGTATGCCTAATCAGCACTTACACAATATTTGACAGTCTTACTCAACCTTGTTCTATATTCTGTGTTCTCATCTTGGGACTTGCTCTTTATTACATATTATGATAATTGTATAATTCCTAATCCTACACTATTAATCCTAACAGAAGCATTGTTCCATACTGTTCAATTTGTCATGAAGCAGTGGCTTTACAGTTGCATGGGACTTTATCATTTTACAAATTGCAGATTATCCAATAATGGCATGACAATTCTGTAAGTATGAAGAGTTAAACGTGGGCGAAGATTGTGTTAAGAAATTGTGGATTTCGGAAGCCACTCCTACCTTAGAATTAAGTTAATAAACAAAGGTTTTGCTACTGTGCTGAGAAAATCCACCAATATCCGTCACACAGCAACAAGCTTGTCACACTGTGTGCTGAATCATCTAATGATGTAGTGGACCGTTACTTTTTTTAGGAAGATTATAACTTGAAACTCATCATGTCGCCTCAATAAGTTACCATGCCGGAAATCTTTGCTGCGCAAAAACGGCTAGCTTGCAAAGATGTAATTTTTAAGGATTATCTTGAAACTAATGTGTTTTGCAGTCAACCTGTAAAGGCTTAAAGTGCCAGATTAAAGAAGCTATTGCTGAAATTATGTTGTGATGCTATTGTTATGCACAATTTTATTGAGAGAAATGCATTCCTACTTATGGAGGTATTCTGGAAGATGTCAACTTCACCAATTTCAACCAAACTGATCTTCCTTTGATTGATACAAAAAAATAGATGAAAAACAGGGATCCTAAAATTCTGTTTAAACCATTTTGACTAGCATTTAAAATATTTTTTTTTGAAAATCTCTCGCTTGTAAATAAATATTGCGAACCTTGCCACAGTCGTGAGAAGCCAGTATTTGAAAGCACCACCAGCACAAATTTGAACAGAATGACTAGATGCAAAGCAAGTTTGAGGACAAAGCCAGATATTTTTCACAAACAAATCCCGCTATGTATGTCATTTTATGAAAATAAGTTATTCACCTGATTAAATCTGTTATTCTTATAAAGACACCTTTACCATTGATTCTTTGCAATATGCATTTCAATTTTACCACATGAATATAATTTGAGTATAGGCAAGCTTGCTAGCAGCACAAAATGTAACATAATTAGTGATATCATTAAAAGAGGAGATCTGTGTTATCAACTTGATGTTGCATTCACTTATACACACACAAACAACATTTATAGAAGGATGTAAATTACTGTAGCAAGGTTTAGTGTTTTAGTTTACTAATATCTGTGTTAAAGTTTACAGAATTTACGTTTTGAAGGATAAAGACACTCATTTTCAGGAATTAGGGTTCAAATTAAAAGCCCTAATTCAATAGCTCTAAAAGTTAAGAAGTTAATTATAAAAACATTTTGCGCCAAAATTTGAAAAATGGTATTTTGAGAATTTCTCTTGGATTTCAAGTGTTGAGCTACAATAAAGGTCTCTTATTTTTTTACTCCAAGGCTCTGTTTTAGTTGTGGATTTTCGAACCCACAAAATTTGTAACCGTAAAATGAAAAAACTTGAAACGTTTAGGATGTGATTTGTGACATCTAAACTACAACTTTAAATAAATAAAGATTAAAAGTTTTGAAGGGACTCTGGTGGTCGCGCGGAGGACTTCTACACCAGGTAAATTGTTGTTAGTGCTGCAAGCGGTTGGGAATATGTATGCCGTCCAGAAATGTTTGATAAATTTGTAGCACTTAAATGAAACAGTTTTGAAATTTCAGTGATTTTTTTTATAGTACGCTCCACGACCATTCTTTTATCGGTTTTGTTTTTAGTTTGGTGAAATTCTTTTAAATTATTTGTTTAGTTTATTATTAAATTTGATTTTTTAGTGTGCTTTATAACTAAACTATAATGTCGAGAACATTAAATTATAAAATATAAAAAAAAAAATACAATATAGGCTATAACAAATCACAAACCAATAAACAAAAAATAATAGCAACTAATTAAAAAGAAAGACCAATTTTCTAAATTAACACGTTCCGTGCTGAGCACAGTTAAAGCTGCAAAATATGTCCATCGCCATGACTGTGCGTGGCTTTAACCACACGTGCACTATTTACTTTACATCGGAAAATAGGTGACTTCATTGTCATTTTTTGTTGTACGGTTCTACAAGTACTGGTCGCATAGCCTAGGAGAATATCGACTACAAAGTAACTTACAAGCGTTCAAAAACTGCCGTTTTTGAGGCAAGTTTTCGACCATTCTGATAATATTTTTACAATTTAAGGTAAGTTATTAATTTAAATCAATTATTTTGATCACTTCTACTCATATCATAAGATATTTCAAAATATTAGTGAAAACAATAATGAAATTACGTCTTAACAGTTAATTTTTTTGCTTTGTCTTAATTTTTACCCTTTGTCCTCATTTTATCTTTTTCTCTTGGTTTATGAAAGATTAGCATGTACATTTTTTAAATATTTTTATAATTGTTCTCGGCATATTTCTGCCCATCCTGCCCCAAAGAGTCACATTTATGTGCAGGGACTAGCATCAGAGATTTCCATGCGGCCATTCAGTACCTAATTTAATTTTTATTTATAATTATTTATTTGATTATTATTATTTATTTTTAACAAATTTATTTATACATTTTGTATTTACTTTTAGTTGATAAGTTTTTTTTAAATAGATTTTTTTGGAAATAGTTTTGTTACAGCAATATTAATAAACGAATATTTCTGAGAACGTTTTTTATTATTTCCTTTCTTTCATTTATTTATTTTTGACCAGTAAAATTCCAATAAAAACTTACTTAGAAAAAGAAAAATTTATTAAAAAATATTATGATGAAGTAACATACGAAATTATAATTTTGTGACATTGTAATTTTGATAATTTACGAATTATGTTATATAAAACGCATTCAGGTTGTTTTAATACCACTTGTTTTAAAAAATAAATAAATATCATTCAATAATAGCATTAATTTTCATTGTTGACATTTTGGTTTTTTTTTATATTAATAAATAAATGTGTTTTACGTGAAAATATTATTTTTATTATTCAGAAAATGTTTTATAACATATTAAAATATTTTAAAATGATTCACAAAAAATAGGAATGAAATGATTATATTTTGTTATGCGGTAATAACCACGTTCAGTCATAAGAGTAGAACATGGCAAGACCTATGACTGACACGGTTAAAACCACAAGCCTGATCCGAGGACGCCATCTTGCTAGTCATTCCTAATACGACCGTAAAAATGGTGTAGCACGGAAAGTGTTAAAATTCCTTCAAAAAATAATATATATACTCTTTCTTATAATCATTTATACAAATCTGTAACCTATTCACCTTACGACAAGGCTGCTTCTTCGACTTTATTTATAAAGTAAAATTTTAGGTTTTTTTTAAACTGCACTTTATTGCTTCCGGGAGTGAATTCCGTAAGCAGCAAGCGGACACAATAAATGATTTATTAAACATTACGGTTCGGTGTAGTGGTATAGTGAGCATAATAGATCCTCTTCTAGAGCTCTTTACACTTATATTGGATGAATATACAAAACCTTTTGTCAGGTATGCCAACACTCCAGTTTGTAGAACAGAACCATCATGCTGTCATTAAAAACAATGGGTCTCAATTAGAATCAATGGGAAGTTGTTCTACCAGGAACTCTACATTCAATAAATTCTCTATTAACTACTGCAATAAACTGTATTCGACATGAACGGATTTTTATTCATCCACATTATTCTTCAAATGGAACTACATTGCCAGCATAGTTACTACAACCGGGTCCAGTCTTGGTGAAACGCAAAGAAAGGATGATTAAATATGAACCACTTATTAATGAAGCTGAACTACTAGAAAGTAACCCCCATTATGCCCTTATAGGACATGCTAATGGAAGAGAATCTACAGTATCGCTAAAGCAACTGGCCCCAAGGGTTGGTACAAATTTAATTTCTTAACTGGATAATATTGATTCTAATAAACAAATAGTATATTTCATTACTAGTACCGAAAGTGGCACTTTCCGGTGCGCGCCCAAGTTTCACGTACGAGGCGAAGCCGAGTACGGGAATAATTGGAGCAAGTGCCGGAAAATCACTTTCGGTACAAGTTATGAACGGTACTTTTCATCACGACGCAAAAATACACACAATGCTGAAGAAGAAACCTCAGTAAAATGCAAACTATTATATTTCTCAATTATTGTTGAACAATAAGAACAGCTGATATAAATTGTAAGAATAAACGGCAAAGCGACGTCAGAGCGCGTAGCGGGCAAATGGAAAACTAATTGAGAGCAAGGGAAAACAAATTTAGAGCAAGGGAAAATCAGCTGATCGTTTTTCCCTTGCTCTAAATTAGAGCTTGGGAAACGATCGTTTTCGTTGCTACCAGCTGACATCGAAAGTAGCTACTTTCGGTACGGAGTGATGAAAATTCATTTTCTGATAGTAGCTATCACATTTCTACTGACAAATTAGATTCACAAAGTACTAAAGCAACAAGTGACTCAATATAGCCACTATGGCCGTGGTTGTTAAGGCGTGAAAGCTTTATCAATCGTCATGGCAACCATCAATGGAAATGTTCCGGGTTCAATTCCCATTGACCCCGAATAATTTTCTAAATGGTTTCTTAACAGACAGCATTGGCTGTGGTTCGGATTCCACGTAAAACTGCAGGTCCCGTCTTCATTAGCATTAAGTGCAAAACAGCAGACGTTAAAAAAAAAACAAGTGACTCAGGAAGATAAAGAACAAAGGTGAAAAAAAAGGGAAAGGTAAGAAAAAAAAGTTCTTGAATATCTTAAAGACTATGTCTTGTATTTTAAATTCAGTGTTGAAAAATGTGGAGAACTATTTTATGACTGATAATAGATTTAGTTTATTACCGGTATAGCATTTGTTTATAGCTTTGGTTTTCAATGGCTACATTTTATTCTGTAAGAGAATTATGATGTATAAAGCTTTAGAAAATAAATCTGATGGTCCGTTCAAAGTAAACAATGCTGCAGAGAACTTGCTACTGCTACTAAGGGAAAATGGAACTAGTTATTTTCTCGTTCAAGTAAAAACATGTGATAACTGGTTTGCCTCACTGCCCTTGGCTCTTGCCTTTCAAGAAGAAAATCCCTTACTTTTTTGTTAACACTAATCAAAAACAAGAAATAAATACCAGCTAATATTTTGCCTGATCCATGCAGAGAAGTAAAATCGGATTTTTGTATCTCAAATGGTGCTATTGATCAAACAACAGGTGTTGATGTAAAAGCCTGTCATAATCGCTACCAGTACATATGACACAAAATAAGGTTTTGATATTCCCATCCTTTATCCTTTGAAACTCCAAACACATTTTTAAAATGTTTTTAAATTTTCCGTCTTTTTGTAATTAACATTTAAACTTTCATACAACATTACATGTATCTCATTTTACACATTAGTTTATAGTACACACATTTATGTTTTTTTATTAATATAATCACACAATTTATAGGTATTCTCACCGAAATTAAAAAAACCTGAACAGTCACTTCCAAAAAAAGACTTTTAAAATACTTATGCAAGGGCAGCATAACATAAATCAGTGCCAGCCAGTGTTTTATCAAAAAGAAAAAACCTGGAAATTGGTTGACCGTGCAGGCCAACCCTAGAACTTCCCGCTTAGTTGGAATTTTAAATGCTTAACAAAAAGAAAATGTACAGGTTTATATTGATTGGTTGGGAAATCTGGAAGATATGTTAAAAAAATACCAAAAAACGGAAATTTGTGAATTTTTAAACAACGATAACTTTTGAATGCGTCGTCCGATTTTCATTTTCAAAAAAGCAGTCCTTTTAAGCACAAAAAATGTATACATGGTTTTATTATGATTTTTTCGCACGCTTTAAAGTTATTTTTAAAAAACACAAAAATTTAGGTTATTTTTTTAATTTCTTCGGATTGGCTCGATGGATTAACTCTCAAATCTAATCAGATCTAAGTTTTGATACACCCTTTCGAATGACATGTCATAGAATTCAATCGGTTGATTCGTTTTTGAGAAACTGTACGACAAAAATTTATTTACACACATACATCCACACACACACACGGTCGGACATCTCGGCGGGAATAGTCAGAATGGCTTCCTGGGACCTCAAAACGT